>JARQOD010004466.1:0-54668 GCA_033576555.1 Oophaga sylvatica
GGAAAGTCAGCGCAACGTCGTTCCTCACAAAGGGCTGGGCAGGGCTCACTTTGTGAGGAGGATGAGGAGGAGGAGGAGGAGGAGTCAATGGAGGAGGAAGAAATCCCTACAGAGGGAGGTACACAACGCTCTACTCAGTATGTAGAGCGAGGGTGGGGTGATGCAGAGGAGACAGAGATAACGCCTCTTCCAGAGGACAGCCTTTGTTGGCCAGTTGGGAGTCTGCAGCACATGGTTGATTTCATGCTTCAGTGCCTGAGAAACGACCGCCGCATCGCCCACATTCTCAGCACGTCAGATTATTGGGTGTACACCCTCCTAGACCCTCGCTACCGCGGGACAACTTACAAACTCTCATCACACCGGTGAACCGGGACCGTAAAATGCAGGAGTACCAAGACACACTGGTGCAATCCATACTGTTGTACATTCCAGCCGAGAGAGCTGCTGCTGCTACTGCTGCTGCTTTACAAAGCAGCTCTGTGCGTTGAGGCAGTGTAGACACCTCTACAACAAGAGGGAGCAGAAGCAGCGCCTCTGCACAGGCAAGAACTGTATGTTACAAATGTGGCAAAGTTTTGTGACAGCGCCAGCAAGGTCTACACCATCCGAGACGGCTCCAGTCACCAGGAAGAAACGTTTCCGTAAGATGGTGACAGACTACTTGGCTTTCCCTCTAAGTGTACTCCCAGATGCCTCTTCCCCTTTCAAATTTTGGGTCTCTAAGTTGGATACATGGCCAGAGCTTAGCCAGTATGCATTGGAGGTGCTGGCTTGCCCTGCTGCCAGTGTATTATCTGAGCGTGTCTTTAGTGCTGCAGGTGGTGTAGTAACAGACCGTCGCATGCAACTATCCTCAGAGAATGTAGACCGGCTTACTTTTCTGAAAATGAACAAGGCATGGATCTCACCTGAATTTGCCTGTCCGTTTTCAGATTAAATAACTGTTTGGCAACGTTTTCCATGTCTCCTGTTATGTTCATCTTTCTACCACCTGAACTGTACTCCCTGGGCTACAACACCGCCATTTGTTGCTCGTAAGTAATTGGCAGGGGTACTGACTCCTGGCCAGCCTGGTTACAGCACGACAGCTGTTTCCTGGCAGTGTGAACGTCAATTATCCTCCAATAAGTTGTGCTGTCGTGTTGCATTCGGGTTAGCCGACTCTATGGTGCCTGCAGTTTAGGTGATTCCTATGTGTGCTGTGGGATATGTAAATAAAGGCGGTTTCCATTGTGACAATAGGATAAGCACCCACTGTAGGACTGTGTGATTCGGTAACTGTGGACGGCTTGCGTCCTGTCAACTTACATTTTCATGGGTGCGTTCTTCTACCCGTCCGGGGTCCAGTACCGTCAAGTGGTTCTCCCCAGTGCCTTTGGCCTAGGTGCCACCATCTCCGTATCCGAGTTCCAGCAACGTCTGCTGGTCCTTAGTAGTGCTTTGGAGCACAGGTACCTCCTGCTTAGTAACCGTGTCACAGTAACGTCAGCTGGTACTCGGTTGTGACATTGCCTCTTTTCCTTCTGCTACCCGTCCGGGGTCCAGTACCGTCAAGTGGTTCTCCCCAGTGCCTTTGGCCTAGGTGCCTCCATCTCCGTATCCGAGTTCCAGCAACGTCTGCTGGTCCTTGGTAGTGCTTTGGAGCACAGGTACCTCCTGCTTAGTAACCGTGTCACAGTAACGTCAGCTGGTACTCGGTTGTGACATTGCCTCTTTTCCTTCTGCTACCCGTCCGGGGTCCAGCACAGTCAGCTGGTCCTCGTTACTTCCATTGTCTCTTGCTCCATCTGATACCCGTCAGGGTTCCAGTAACGTCAGCTGTTTCTCGGAAATTAGACGACATTAAAGACCACCCAGAAGAAGATGACGACAACAAGGACGACGAGCATGAAGCCAACCAGCCTGAACACCATCACAAAGAAAAAATAAAAGATTACCCAGAAGAAGATCACCAACAGGACAAAGAAGGTTAAGACAAACTACAAGATACAGAACAAGAGACAGAAGAACAATAAGCAAAAGATCAAAAAACAGAAGAACATGAAGTATAAGACCAAAATGAAGAGCAAAATATATGCTCTAAATTCTAAGCAGAAGAAGACTAAGCAGTGTATGGGGGTGAGTCCGTTCCTCCTCGTGATGCCCCTGGAAAATGCCTGCTGCTGCTGCAGGCTAAACTGAACACGGACAAATACTGTTGTAATTTAAATCTTTTGTGACAGCAAAAACGGAAGGATGAACAATTCATACTTTTACAGATTACAAGTACAGGAATCTGTCACAAATAAGAATATGATGAAGAAGATGAAGAGGAAGAAGATGAAGAATTTGAATATGAAGAAGATTAATTAGTTTAATAATAACAATATGAGTAATGTAAACAAAAACATGAATAGCAAGAAGTTTAAGAAGAAGATTAAGAAGGTGAAGATGAAGAATAATTTGAGAGAAAGATGATGCTGCTGCTGAAGATTATGAAGGAGAAAGTGTGGCACTGGCAAAAGTTAAAAAGGTGAAGAGCATGGAAGTTGTGAAACATACATATTTGCCAAAAAAGCCCAAAATAGAAAAAAGGTTAACAACATTGTCAATTTGTTAGTCAATCCAAACGTATTTCCAAAAAAATATATATTAATGCTATTCCAATGCATTGGGTTAAACATGTATGCCTTTATTGTCTCCTCAACCTCCCCCAATACATTCTACATTAGTCTTTGTTGTTTTCCTTCATGTACAATTAACCAACAAGGCAAGAATGGTTTTTTTTAATTTCGATATTTTGTTCCCATAGACTTACATGGGACTTCCGCTATCGAAATCGGATATCGACGATATTTAGTGCTATCGGCGATACAATTTCGATACGATATTTTTAGATATCGAGCAATATCGCTCAACACTAGTTGTGACAACTGGAGAGAGAGATTGGAGGAGATGTGAGGGAAAGGGGTCGGTAGTGCATGTAGTCAGACGAGAGGAAGAGAGGAGTCTGGAGACTTCTTCTTCTGTGATGGGATCAAATGTGGAAAATGAGCCAGGGGAAATGCAGGGAGGGATGTGAGACACAGCACTTGGTGGTTGAGAGCAGATTTCCTGACGGATATTATCTAGTTTTTCTATAAAGTGGGAGGCCAGGTCGTCAGCACAAATGTCTATGATAGGGGCTTGTGCTTTTGGCCTGAGGAGGGAGTGAAAAGTGTCAAAAAGTTTCTTGGGGTTGTTGGCTAGCGAGAAGAAGGGTGGTGAAGTAGGTCTGTTTGGCGAGTTGAAGGGCAGCATTATAAGTTCTTAACATAAATTTGAAGTGGATGAAGTCTTCTGGTGTGCGGGTTTTTCTCCATAGACGTTCAGCACTCCTAGAGCATCGCTGAAGAAGTTGAGTTTGCAATGTGAGCCAGGGCTGTTTTACTGTGTGTTTGGAAGTTCTGAGGGTGAGTGGCGCTACTTGGTCAAGGGTGCTTCTAAGAGTGTCATTGTAGTGATGAACAGCCAGATCAGGACAGGAAAAAGAGGAGATTGGGGACAGTGATGAGTGTAAGGAGTCTGAAAGTGTCTGAGGGTTAATGGCTTGTAGATTTCTGAATGTGTGGTAGGTAGGAGTGCGCTGAGATGGTCGAGGATTTATGAGTGTGAAGGAGAGAATGTTGTGGTCAGAGAGTGGAAGCGGTGTGTTATTTAGGTGGGAGATTGAACAGAGCCGGACAAAGACAAGGTCAAGGGTGTTACCATCCTTGTGTGTCTCAGAGGTTGAAAGCCGTGAGAGGCCTAGAGAAGTGGTTAGTGATAGAAGCTGAGATGCAGATGTGGAAGTAGGGCTGTTAATGGGGATGTTGAAGTCTCCAAGGATAAGGGTTGGTAGTTCTGAGGACATGAAGTGCGGCAGCCAGGCTGAGAAGTGGTCAAGGAACTGGTGGGCGAGCCTGGGGGCCGATATATGACCGCTACTCTGAGGGAGAGGGGACGGAAGAGCCTGATGGTATGAACCTCAAAAGAAGGGAATGAGAGTGATGGAATTGGGGGGATGACCTGGAAAGTGCATTGTGGGGACAGGAGTATGCCGACTCCACCACCATGTCTGTTTGTGGGTCTCGGGGAATGGGAGAACTGTAAGCCACCATAGGAAATGGCAGCAGGGAAGACAGTGTCAGAATCCTGAATCCAGGTTTCTGTGAGGGCCAACAGATGAAGAGAGTTGCTCAGAAAGTAGTTGTGCAGGAAGGATAGCTTGTTGCATACAGACCGTGAATTCCAGAGGGCACAATAGAATACAGGGATATATAGATGTCAGTGACACACATAATATATATGTATTTATATTACATAGATACATAGAAAGAAGAAAAGCCGGTAATTTATCTGTAAAATCACTGCAGAAGCTGACAGGATAGAAGAGATGGATTACATAAAGTAAATACAAATAGATAAGGTAGATATATAGATGCCTATGACAAATACAATTAGTACAGTGTGTGTGCAAATTACTGGACATGTATTTAATTGATAAAAGATTATTTTTTGGAAAAAAATGGCGTTGGCTTCCGCACAATTTTCGTAACCAGCAAAGGCAAAGCCGATGGCTGGGGGCCAATGTTTATAGCCTGGGAAGGGGAGTAATACCCATGGAGCTTCCCAGGCTATTAATATCAGCTCACAGCTGTTTAGCCTTTAATGGCTGTTAAAATTGGGGATCCTAAAAAAAATGACAAAGGGTCCCTCTATAATTAATAACCAGCAAAGGCTATGCAGACAGCTGTGGGCTGATATTAATAGCCTAGGAAGGGGCCATGGATACTGGCCCCTCCCCAGGCTAAAAACATCAGCTCTCAGCCACCCCAGAAAAGGTGCAACTCTAAGATGCGCCAATTCTGGCGCTTAACCTTGCTCTTCCCACTTACCCTGTAGCGGTGGCAAGCGGGGTGATAGTTGCGGGTTGATGTCACCTTTGTATTGTCAGGTGACATGAAGCCCAGAGGTTAGTAATGAAGAGGTGTCAATAAGATGCCCCATTACTAACCCCATAGTCATATTGTAAGAAAACACAGACACCCAGAAAAAAGTCCTTTAATTGAAAGAATGACACAGACTTTTTCAATATTCTTAGCTAAACCATACTTATGACTTCGCCCATTCCCCCGATGCCCTCGTCATCTGCAAAAGAGGTTAAAAAACCAAACAACAGTATTCCAATCCTCACCTTTACGCAGAGATGCTTTTAATCTATTTGTCCCACGATGAGTTCAGCTCTGCTACATCTAGATGGCAGACTGCATGAATGCATGATGCATCCATACAGCCTGTCATCCAGTAGACACTGAGCACTGATTCCCTATCTGAGGGCTCTGCGAGCATGAGAAAGTGAGAAAGCAGACATAGGTTGATGGAAGCAGTAGTCCCATCAGCCAACGCCAGTGATCAGAGGTAAACTTTTTACCTCCGTTTACAGCTGAGGGACCACACTGTCATTTGACAGCGTGGGAACCGTGGCTGTCTGACCAGCGGTAATGATTTTACCACAGATTAGAAGCAGTGTTTTCCGCGTTGTCATGCACATGACAGCACGACAAAGACCCTGCGTTCCAAGGCTCGGACCCGAACAGTAACACATACTTACTGCAGAAATCCTTGTTCAGTGTTCACGCCTGAACAGTAGGTGTTCGGTACGGATGCTAAACTTTACTTTTCGTGTTCACTCATCTCTAAACCACACTGATTTTGACACTTCCTGCCTGGAGCAATTAACACAAACTGCTTGGATAGCTGAACAGCAGTCCTGAAACATGGGAGCCTTTTGGTGATAGGAGCCTTGGATTATTGCAAAGTTTGCTCTTCCCTAATAACTTGCTCTAGTTATCATACTCTGCGTGCACAATTGTTATCCAATTTGTACTTTTGGTCATTAATTTTATTACTGAGCAACTCCAATGCTTTTGGTCAGTTCAAAAGAGGTCAATAAACCTGAACATTTAAAGGGAGCCTGTCACTAATTTTGTCCCATATGAGGTAAGACCAGTACCTTTCAGTGTTGATATACTGTACATCATTCTAATATACTGTATAAATGCCCCCAATCCGGCCTGCAATTAACCCCTTCACCCCCAAGGGTGGTTTGCACGTTAATGACCGGGCCAATTTTTACAATTCTGACCACTGTCTCTTTATGAGGTTATAACTCTGGAACGCTTCAACGGATCTGCGCGATTCTGAGAATGTTTTCTCGTGACATATTGTACTTCACGTTATTGGTAAAATTTCTTCGATATAACTTGCGTTTATTTTTGAAAAAAATGCAAATATGGCGAAAATTTTGAAAATTTTGCAATTTTCAAACTTTGAATTTTTATTCCCTTAAAACAGAGAAATATGTCACATAAAATAGTTAAGAAATAACATTTCCCACATGTCTACTTTACATCAGCACAATTTTGGAATCAAATTTTTTTTTTCTTAGGAAATTATGAGGGTTAAAAGTTGACCAGCGATTTCTCATTTTTACAACAAAATTTACAAAGCCATTTTTTTTAGGGACCACCTCATATTTGAAGTCACTTTGAGGGGTCTATATAGCAGAAAATACCCAAAAGTGACACCATTCTAAAAACTGCACCCCTCAAGGTACTCAAAACCACATTCAAGAAGTTTATTAACCCTTCAGGTGCTTCACAGGAGCTGAAGCAACGTGGAAGGAAAAAATGAATATTTAACTTTTTAGCCACAAAAATGATCTTTTACAAACTTTTTTTTTATTTTCACAAGGGTAAAAGGAGAAAATGGACAGATAAAGTTGTTGTTCAATTTCTCCTGAGTACGCCAATACCCCATAAGTGGGGGAAAACCACTCTCTGGGCACACGGCAGAGCTCGTAAGGGAAGGAGCGCCGTTTGACTTTTTCAAACTAAAATTGGCTGGAATTGAGATTGGATGCCATGTCGCATTTGGAGAGCCCCTGATGCGCATAAACAGTGGAAACCCCCCAAGTGACACCATTTTGGAAACTAGACCCCCTAAGGAACTTATCTAGATCTGTTGTGAGCACTTTGAACCCCCAAGTGTTTCACAAAAGTTTATAATGCCTGGGTGTGAAAAAAAAAAGAAACAATTTTCCACAAAAATGATTTTTTAGTCCCAAATTTTTGATTTTTCCCAAGGAAATTGGACCCCAAAAGTTGTTGGCCAATTTGTCCTGAGTACGCTGATACCCAATATGTGGGGGGGGGAACTGTTTGGGCGCACGGCAGGGCTTGGAAAGGAAGTAGTAACGTTTTGGAATGCAGACGTTGATGGGGGTCATGTTCCGTTTGCAGTGCCCCAGATGAGCCTAAACAGTAGAAACCCCCACAAGTGACCACATTTTGGAAGCTAGACCCCCTAAGGAACTTATCTAGAGCTTTGGTGAGCACTTTGAACCCCCAAGTGCTTCACACAAGTTTATAATGCCCGGGCATGAAAATAAAAAATCCTATTTTTTTCCCACAACAATTATTTTTAGTCACTAATTTTTTTATTTTCCCAAGGGTAACAGGAGAAATTGTTGTCCAATTTGTCCTGAGTACGCTGATACCCGATATGTGGGGGGGAACCACTGTTTGGGCACACGGCAGAGCTCGGAATGGAAGGAGCACCATTTGACTTTTTCCAACCAAAATTGGCTGGAATTGAGATTGGACGCCATGTTGCATTTGGAGAGTCCCTGATGTGCCTAAACAGTGGAAACCCCCCACAAGTGACCCCATTTGGGAAACTAGACCCCTTAAGGAACTTATCTAGATCTTTGGTGAGCAATTTGAACCCCAAGTGCTTCACACAAGTTTATAACGTAGAGCCGTAAAATTAAAAAATCATATTTTTTCCACAAAAATGATCTTTTCACCCCAATTTTTATTTTCCCAAGGGTAACAAGACTCCAAAAGTTATTGTGCAATTTGTCCTGAGTACGCTGATACCCCATATGTGGGGGTAAACCACTGTTTGGGTGCATGGCAGAGTTTGGAAGGGAAGGAGTGCCGTTTGACTTTTTCAACGCAGAATTGGCTGGATGCCATGTCGTGTTTGGAGAGCTCCTGATCTGCCTAAACAGTGGAAACCCCCACAAATGACACCATTTTGAAAAATAGACCCCACAAGGAACTTATCTAGATGTGTGGTGAGCACTTTGAATCCGAAGTGCTTCACAGAAGTTTATAATGTATAGCTGTAAAAATAAAAAATATTTTTTTTTTACAAAAATTTTTTTTTTCGCCCCCAATATTTTATTTTCACAAGGGTAACAGGATAAATTGGACCCCAAAAGTTGTTGTCCAATTTGTCCTGAGTACGCGGATACCCAATATGTGGGAAAAAAATACTGTATGGGTACACATTGGGGCTCGGAAGGGAAGTAGTGACGTTATGGATTGTAGACTTTGATGGAATGGTCTGGGGGCGTCATGTCGCATTTGGAGAGCCCCTGATGCGCCTAAACAGTGGAAACCCCCCACAAGTGACCCCATTTTGGAAAATAGACCCCACAAGGAACTTATCTAGATGTGTGGTGAGCACTTTGAATCCCGAAGTGCTTCACAGAAGTTTATAATGTATAGCTGTAAAAATAAAAAATATTTTTTTTTTACAAAAATTATTTTTTTCGCCCCCAATATTTTATTTTCACAAGGGTAACAGGATAAATTGGACCCCAAAAGTTGTTGTCCAATTTGTCCTGAGTACGCGGATACCCAATATGTGGGAGAAAACTACTGTATGGGTACACATTGGGGCTCGGAAGGGAAGTAGTGACGTTATGGATTGTAGACTTTGATGGAATGGTCTGGGGGCCTCATGTCGCATTTGGAGAGCCCCTGATGCGCCTAAACAGTGGAAACCCCCCACAAGTGACCCCATTTTGGAAAATAGACCCCACAAGGAACTTATCTAGATGTGTGGTGAGCACTTTGAACCCCGAAGTGCTTCACAGAAGTTTATAATGTATAGCTGTAAAAAAAAATATATTTTTTTTTACAAAAATTATTTTTTTCGCCCCCAATATTTTATTTTCACAAGGGTAACAGGAGAAATTGGACCACAAAAGTTGTTGTCCAATTTGTCCTGAGTACGCGGATACCCAATATGTGGGAGAAAACTACTGTATGGGTACACATTGGGGCTCGGAAGGGAAGTAGTGACGTTATGGATTGTAGACTTTGATGGAATGGTCTGGGGGCGTCATGTCGCATTTGGAGAGCCCCTGATGCGCCTAAACAGTGGAAACCCCCCACAAGTGACCCCATTTTGGAAAATAGACCCCATAAGGAACTTATCTAGATGTGTGGTGAGCGCTATGAAGCCCCAAGTGCTTCACAGAAGTTTATAACGTACAGCCGTAAAACACAAAAAAAATCATTTTTTTAAAAAAAATGATACTTTTGCCTCCAGTTTTTTATTTTCCCAAGGGTAACAGAAGAAATAGGACAAATTGCACAATAACTCTTAGGGTCCAGAGTACGCTGATACCCCATATGTGGGAGTAAACTACTGTTTGGGCGCATGGCAGAGGTCAGAAGGGAAGGAGCACCGTTTGACTTTTTCAACGCAGATTTGGCTGGAATTGAGATCGGACGCCATGTCACGTTTGGACAGCCCCTGATGTGCCTAAACAGCGGAAAACCCCCAATTCTAACTCCAACCCTAACCCCAACACACCCCTAACCCTAGTCCCAACCCTAACCACAAACCTAACCCTAACACACCCCTATCCCTAATCCCAACCATAACCCTAATACTAACTTTAGCGCCTACCCTAACCCTAACTTTAGCCGCAACCCTAACCTTCACCATAACCCTAATGGGAAAATGGAAATAAATACATTTTTTAAATTGTATTATTTTTCCCTAACTAAGGGGGTGATAAAGGGGGGTTTGATTTACTATTTATAGCGGGTTTTTGTGATTGGCAGCTGTCACATGCTAAAAGACACTTTTTATTGCAAAAAAGTTTTTTGCATCGCCACATTTTGAGAGCTATAATTTTTGCATATTTTGGCCCACAGAGTCATGTGAGGTCTTATTTTTTGCGGGACGAGGTGACGTTTTTATTGGTACCATTTTTGAGCACGTGACATTTTTTGATCGCTTTTTATTTCGATTTTTGGGAGGGTAGAATGAACAAAAATCAGCAATTCATGAATTTCTTTTGGGGGAGGCGTTTATACCATTCCGCGTGTGGTAAAATTGATAAAGCAGTTTTATTCTTCGGGTCAGTACGATTACGGCGATACCTCATTTATATAATTTTTTTTATGTTTTGGCGCTTTTATACAATAAAAACTTTTATATATAAAAAATAATTATTTTTGCATCGCTTTATTCTGCGAGCTATAACTTTTTTATTTTTTCGCTGATGATGCTGTATGATGGCTCGTTTTTTGCGAGACAAGATGACGTTTTCAGTGGTACCATGTTTATTTATATCGGTCTTTTTGATCGTGTGTTATTCCACTTTTTGTTCAGCAGTATGATGATAAAGCACTGATTTTTTGCTTTGTTTTTATTTTTATTTTTTTAAGGGGTTCACAAAAGGGGTTAACTAGTGGGACAGTTTTATAGGGGGGGTCGTTACGGACGCGGCGATACCAAATATGTGTACTTTTATTGTTTTATTTTTTTTATTTACAGGAAGAAATGAATTTATTGGGGAATATTTTTTTTTTTATTTATTTATTTTGGAAATTTTTTTTTACACGTTTATTTTTTTTTTTTTACTTTTTTACATTGTCCCAGGGTGGGACATCACTGTAAAATGTGAGATCGCTGGTCTCATAGTGTGCACAGCACTCAGCGATCACATCGCGCTGTTCTGAGGGTCTCAGGGGGGCGCGCTTGGAGCCCCCTCCCTGCGCGATGCTCCCCTGTGCCCCCAGTACACCGCGATCATGTTTGATCGCGGTGTGCAAGGGGTTAATGTGCCGGGAGCGGTCCGTGACCGCTCCTGGCACAGAGTCCCGGGTGTCAGCTGTGATAATCAGCTGACACCCGGCGGCGATTAGCTGCGCTCCCCCTGGGAGCGCAGCTAATCGCTATGACGTACTATCCCGTCCATGGTCAGATTGTCACGGGTTTTATGGACGGGATAGTATGTCTAATGTCAGAGAGGGGTTAAAAAAAAAGACCTTTTACAATACTCATCTACGGAGTGGTCAGGTCCAATGGGCGTCGCTGTCTTGGTCCGATGCTGTTCTTTCTTTGTGTGGATGACGCATCCTTTGTCATCCACAACATTCTCCTGTGCAGGCGTACTTTTCTGTGCTCTGTCAAGAGCAGAGAAAAGTACTGCAGTGCTCATGCATCGGAAAAGGCTAAAGAGCCCCAGTGCATGGGCACTGCAGTACTTTACTCTGAAGTACGCCTACACAGGAGCGCAATGCCAGGGACACTGTGTGGATAACGTAGGACTTGTCATCCACATATAGCAAGAAGGAGGATGGCATTGCAAGTGGAGAGGAGGCACCCCACAAAGACCAGCAACGCTCATCGGACCCGACCTTCCCGTTGGTGAGTATAATAAAAACTCTTTTTCCTTTCTTGCCGGCCAGATTCAGGGTATATATACAGTATATCATAATGCTATACAGCAGAGCTGAAAGCTACAGGCCTACTTCATATGGGAAAAACCTGTTGACAGGTTTGTTTTAACAAAGTAAAAGTGAGGTTTTGTCTTTCTTAGGAGAACGTCCATGTGTGCATAATTATTTGACAATTATTAATGTGCAGAATTAATATGAAATAAATGAAAAACATAAATTTTCACCTCACTTGCTTATTTTCATCTGTTAAAGTGAGAATAATAACCAAACTGTTACATCTGTGCCTGAACATACTGCTGCAACCCCTGCCCTGGCTGCAATCTGGCTTCACACTAATATCGCAATTGCTGCTGGATGTCAACAGCATGTGGCAGTTTAGGTTTTTAGATTGCTGAGACTAGTTGTCCCATTACTGTCCACCTGTGTTTTGCTGCAGTGAACTGGTATTTAATTAGCTCTCTGCTGGGAACCATTGTTGGGGCTCCTTATTATATAAACCCCAGCAGACAGTCTCTATCTTCCAGTTATTCCATTCAGCTAAGACCTGGTCACTCTGATCTATAGCTTCTGTATGCTATTGGGCATATCCTGTTTTGTTACCACATTCTGTATTTTGAACATCCACTTGTTTTCTGATTTTGTCCCTGATGTGCTAATTGTAATAGCTATCACAAAATCTGTCCATGGAAGACCTATTAAGAGCTAAGAAGTTTCCATGAACAATTCACCCTTACGTTCAGTAAAACCATAGGTTGGTCCAGATGTTAAATCTTTGGAGTGAATAGTTGAATTTTTGTGAATTCCCATTGTCCCCTCTGTGGTGACACTTCAATGACATGACTTCAATAGTTCCTTTTTGGGAAATAGAAATAAGCTATCTCTGATGCTGTCTTCCTGAAAGAAGAATTAAATCAATAATTCTAAATATTATTTATGATGTTAGGACCATCAGAAGACATAAACTTCTTTGAGATTTGAAGTGTTGATCATACAGTGGAATTGTGTTTGGATTTTCACATGCCCAATTCTGTGCTCGTAATGATAAAAAGCCATCTGCTTATTCCCTGGACCCCAATGAAATAAACATTCACATTCTCTATGAAACGTATTAGCTAGCTTCTTTTTTTACTGCAGCTATAAGATAATCCTTCCATGTTTAGCAAATCCACTGCATGCACCATGCTGATTCTGGCACATATGGAAAATGCAGAAGCAACAAGAATCATCACTTATTCATTTTGCTCAGTTCCTTGTGATTTTATTGAAACTTAAATCTCTTTTTTGACTTTTTCTTCATTTATATCATATTACTCAGAAACTACTTGATTATCTAAGGCCATT
This sequence comes from Oophaga sylvatica, assembly GCA_033576555.1. Lineage (NCBI taxonomy): Eukaryota > Metazoa > Chordata > Amphibia > Anura > Dendrobatidae > Oophaga > Oophaga sylvatica. Next base: position 12,897 of record JARQOD010004466.1, read on the forward strand.
ACACACTGTACTTTTCTATTTAAATAATTCATCTTTATAAAAAGCATTGAAACGGGTCATTTTGTAAAAATGATCGATGCTGCCTACATCTATAAATAGCTTGATTCCATCCGACATTGAAAAAGTATTACCTTTATAGCGACATTTGTTTGTCATTAGTGGAAGGTATAATTTTATCGCCCGAAGCAGCTATTTTGAGCACATCAGGCAGAAAAAGCCTAGATGGGGCTGCATGAGTCATTTGTGAATCTGTCCTGCATGTGGTACTCACTTATCTACAGTGTCATCCGAGCACGGATATACCCAAGATAGAAAACCTCATTAGAAAATTGCAAAGGGAGCAGAGGCTATTTAGAACAAGCTCCCTGGAGTGATAAATTCTTTTCAGCCATATACATTGCATAAAAGTCCATCATGTGGATGCAGCATGCGGAAAACTTCTAAGAACTTTATTTTCAGATTAAAATGTTGAAAGTATCAAAACTGCCGTCATTCATTCCATGCTGAGGACTCCATAGTTTAATCAGCACTTTATTAAGGTTTGTGATTTTTATACATGGTTTTCTAGAGAGATGCTTGAAAGAGGTCACCCATGAAAATGAATCAGAACAGATTTTTTTAAGAACTGACTGAAGAAACTGTTAACATTTTAGATGGGGAGAGATGTTTTTGTTCTACGAATTTAATGAACAGTATATTTTAAATGTATTAACAAATTCAGGATCATTTATCTTTGTCTAATTGTACCTGCCTGGAGTACTGGGATGACCCGTGCTCAATGCTTACCACCCACACACACACATACACAAACATGCATAAATGTCTTTTTTTTGCCCAGAAGCATTGCTCACGGCACAATTGTGAGGTATATATGCCTTAACTAGTTTATGTCCCTAGACATGTTATAATATATATTTTTTTTAGACTATGTATACTGTATATGAAGTGTGCAAAAATATAGAGCTTAGATAAAATAGAAGAGCTAGGTAGATATCATTTTTTAAAAAAGTAGCGGTGCTACTTCCCAATGTAACATATTGACTTGTGGACATCTTCTTTATGTTTTTACAGTATTATAACAATTTAAAGATGTGTACCATCCAGACCTTGCTTGTTTTGTTCCCAATTATCTAAAAACGCAATCTAAGGAACTACCCTGACATTCACTGTGAATCCACAGGTCCCCCTAGTGTGCAGACATTTTTCAATTTGCAGAGAAGGGAGAACAAGTTGATGTCTGGCAGCAGTCAATCTCCTAAGTGAGCAGCGAACTGAGCATTCAAAGTAGATCTGTCATCAGAATTTACAATACGAACTCCATACATTATTAAAGTTGCTGTCAACTAATGGACCACCCCTGCTTAATCAGTTCAGAGCCCAGTAGAACATTTTAAAAAAAAGTATACTCATCACACACACAGGCATCATTCCAGCATTGTCAGTGTTGCTGTTCCCCGGCAGGTGACATGACATTGTTGTGTCACCTGCTGGGGGATATTGTTGTGTCAGGTGACACTTTCATTCAATCATTGAAGAGCAGACAACCGTTCTGATGGAATATTGATAAGCTGCAGACATGGGGTGAGTATGCATTGTTTTTATTTTCTACGGGATCCTGAACTGATTAAGCATTGATGGTCGAGGAGTGGACCTAAATGTACTTTAAAAATTCAAGTAAAATAAATGCCTGTATAATGCTTATGTAAATTGTTCTTGCCTTATATTAAAATGAGAATTTCATGAGTCCAACTAGAGAAAAAGCTTAATTTTAAAGGGAATCTGTCACCCTAAATTGGCGGAATATTTAAATGATGGCAGTCAGGTCAGATGGGCGGTGTTTTGGGTACTTGCCTTAACATGTTGTTCGCCGCTGTCTCCATTATTTCTGGGAATTGTAGTCGTTGCCCTCCATATAACGCGCCTGCTCATTGCAATCTTGAGTATGCTTTGGAAAAAGACAAGGGTGGAGGGCACAACCCCAAAATATCAAAGTGAGGGCTCAACCTGGAGTATGTCAAGTGTGATTAGAACAAAAAGAAAAGAACATACTATGCACCAGGGAACTCCAATATATAAAACAAAAATCAATTTTATTGAAACTACAATACAATACAACACACTGAACAATTAAAAACAATTAAAAATGAGCAAACAATCCCACAAAAAGGGGGGTACATGGCTCCCTGAAACCCATGTGGCTGTGTAAATATAGAAAATACATATGCAATAATATAAATATGAAAAACGTGTTGATGAAAAACGTGTTGCACAAGGTATATATATATATATATATATATATATATATATATATACATATATATATATATATATATATATATATATATATATATATATGCATGTAAGCCTAACCAATCCCCATATAAATGGCTGAAAATAGGGTCACATAACAATAATACGGGCTGCTCTTACACCAAAATGATGATATAAATATGACAACAACAATACAGGTGTTAGATGACAAAATAGATGGCACCAATAACAAAATAAACCCAAAGGGGGTCGATACCTAAAGAAATAATCCTATAAACACATAGTATATCAACATGCAAAAGATAGAGCGTATCTATTGAGTATGCTTTGACCGCAGATTGCGCGTTATATGGAGGGCAACGACTACAATTCCCAGAAATAATGCAGACAGCGGCGAACAACATGTTAAGGCAAGTACCCAAAACACCGCCCATCTGACCTGACTGCCATCATTTAAATATCCCGCCAATTTAGGGTGACAGATTCCCTTTAATATCAGGATCAGATATCCATTCTAATGTCCATTTTCAAAGTTGTACACTAACCTCATGGTGTTCAGGAAATCTGATGACAGATACACTTTCAAATTCAATACATCCTATTCTGCTTTTCCCTGCTCTTGGGTAGCTTTATTTCAATGTCTATGACTATCTTTGTCAAGAATATTACAGAATATTGCATGGTTTGGTAAAGCAAAATTAGAGATGAGTGAATCGATCAGCGGAAGATCAATTTTGAGTCAAATTTTCTCAAATTCCCAGGTTCCCATGAATTCAAACACCTTGAAATTTGATTAGCAAGAATCTAAAAGAAAATAATACCCGATGCTATTTCACTATTTACATTTCACAATCAGCTGACTGTGATTATATCCTGATGAAGAAGTTGGATGACTTCGAAATGCATTGATAATAAAACCACATCAAATTTTTCATGTCTTCTGGAATTTTCCTTTGGATCTCCTTCAACAGCGCAGAAGAACCACACATTTTCCAAAGTGAAGAAGCAGAACAGAGATATATCCAGATTTGTAACTGGATCAAGCCGAAGCACTCTGGAAAATGGATTAGAGACAGAAAGAGAGATCAGTTGCAGTCAAATACTGCCAGGAGCTCAAAGGTGGTAGAACTGTAGGTTAGGGTGTAGCCCTGAGACAGCACAAGCAAAGTGGGGCTTAAGAGAATAATAGACAGCATAAAATTTGGTCCAATTATATCTGCCCATCAACCATCGTCAAGGTGGTCTCAAAGACTGATGGCTCCCTACATGTGTGAATACCTCTCTAAAGGTACTGCCACACTAAACGTTCCCGCTAACGATCACGATAACGACGCTATCGTTGGTGTGATCGTTTAAAGGCTAGTAGCGGCCAAACTGGACGATCTCATTAACGACGCATCAGCGATTAGCGATCTATTTAACGACTTTGGCGGTCGTTGGGACGTGCCACACTGCATGTACTGTGAAAGATCACGACCTCGATAGGCGTGACTGAGCGCAACCTTTTGCACGCCCCTCATCACAGATTGGTGGTCACTATTTATCTCATAGGTATTTATCACAGCTCTCCCGCTTTGTGATTGGATGACCGCGTCATAAAAGACAACGTATCAGCACTCCTCTCCATTGCTCTCGAGCAGAAGCGGTTCTTTCAAATCTCCAGCATCGTTCCAGTGTGTCCTGCTAGCCTTTATAGCTACTGCGATCCAGTTTGCGCCACTATTGCGGTTGCTGCGTTCCAGTCTACGGCGTTGGGGTTTTTTTTTGCGATCCAGTCTGTGGCGTTATATCCTCTGCCATCTAGTTTGTGACGCTATTTAGTTTCCCTATTTTTTTTTTTTTTTTTCAGAATCACAAACAAGTTTTGTAAGGTAGTTTTTCTTTTGTCACATTTAATTTTTATTTTTTTTCTTTAATTTTACAGATCCATTTTTAGATCTCTGCTGTTGTTAACCATTGTCGTCCATCAATTTTTTTTTTTTTTTTGCCATTGTTTTGTTCAGGCACGCCCACCATTTTATGATCCCAGCTCTGCCATTGTTTACTCCAGCTGCGCCCACCACCACCATTTTATGATCCTTGCTGTGTTCTATGTTGTAGGCTATGTAAGCATTTTATTTAACCATTCTGCCGTTCTCACATAATCCTTTTTTTATTACAGATGGCCGATAAGCAGAAATTTTTGCTGGAGTTTATCGAGCTGTACCGCTCAATGCCATGCCTGTGGAAAATAAAGTCGGCTGATTACTGTAACAGGCTTAAAAAGAAGGATGCGTACCAAAAACTGGTGGATCCAGCCGGACTCCCCTGTCATACATGTAAGTACCTTTGTATTACAACACATTTTAATGTACATGCCAAAGTGGACTTAAATTTAAAAAATATAATTGTGAAATGTAGATAAAATGGCAGAATATATCCCTTCATGTACTGATAATTTATCTAGCTCAACGGTTGAGGCCTATCCATCTACAAGTGTCGTTTTCACATTTTTGCTGTATATGGGTGTTATAGTGTGAAGATAAATTTCTTTGTCTTTACAAGTGTCGTTTTCACATTTTTTCAGTATTTGGGTGTTATAGTGTGAAGATTAATTTCTTTTTCTTTGTGATTTACCATTTGTTTTTTGTTCATGCAGGACACAGAAGAGGCCGTCTCCACACCTCCAACTGAACAAGACAGCATGGCGTTGATCCAAGATGAAGAAGCAGTTGAGCCACCATCCTCATCTGTGCGGCGCCGGCTTTCACTTTCAGGAAGGAAAAGGAAGGCTCCCACCTCGGCTCCCACCTCGGCTATTCCAAAATTGGTTGAAATTGCGAAAAAAATTCTTACCGCAGAAAAAGACCAAACTAAAATAACAGGGTTTGCATACTTCGCTAATGAGAAGCTGCCTACACTGGATCCTGTACAGCGGATTCATGCAGAGAGACTCATGTTTGAGGTACTGACTCAAGTGTCTTTTGGAAACCAGGATAAGGCTGAAGTCACACTGGCGACAAAATCGGACGACTGCAATGCGATGAAATATCGCATTGCAGTCGGACCTATGTTAATCTATGGAGCAGCTCCCAGTATCAGATTTTTTGTGGTCCGTTTTAAACGTCCGTGTGCAATCGCAGCATGCTGCGATTGTCACCGATTGTCGGTCGACAATCGCCAATGCAAGTCTATGGGAGCGATGAAAAATCTGATTACAAACGGACCGCATGTGTGACTTGCGATGAAATCGCATCGGTGTCCTTTAGAAAAGCCGGCAATTCATCCCCGGCTATACTGTAAAATCACACTGACAGCTTTAATAAAGACTAGAAAGAATAGATATATACACATAGAACACAATATATATATATATATATATATATATATATATATACATGTCATTGTGACATGTACATATACATATATTTATAGTTCCTAGACTTCTACATACTGTAATAGGCGCTAATTCAATTGCCGGGTTTTGTGAAATCACAGAAGCCGACATGAAATGATACATTGTTTCCACACAGTTAACCATGTCATTTCCTGTATTTTGATATTTGTTTAGAACTTACAATTACATGAGTGTATTTGTGCAAAATTTCAGACATGTAGGGGTTAATTAAAGGTGTAATTTCGTTGAAAAAAAAATGCGTGGGCTCCCGCTGTATTTTCTCCACCAGACAGACAAAGCAAAGCGAGTGGGGGCAGATAATAACAGCCTAGGGAGGGTACATTTTTTTGTGCCCCCCCTGGCTACTAACATCTGCCCCCAGACACCCCAGAAAGGGCAAATCTATAATTAGATTCGCCCTTTCTGGCACTTTGCCCGTCTATTCCCATTGCCCTGTAGCGGTGGCGAATGGGTTAATCTCACCTTACTGTCACCTTAGTATTGAAAGGTGACCTTAAGGCAGGTTAATAATTGAGAGCTGTCAATTAGACAACTATCAATTATTAATCCTATTGAAGTAAATAAAAAAACACACACACACTTTAAGAATAAATAATTTTAATGAAATAAAAACACATTTTTTTGACCATATTTTATTTTACACTTAATCCGTGCGAAGCCATTGATCTCCTAAAATAAAGAAAAAAAAATAAAACAACATTATTCTTACCTATTCCGCCGATCTGTCACGTTCCACGCTGTAATCCTTCACAAAGGGTTAACTAGCTTTGAGCCAAGCAGTGCAAGTAATCCTGCGTGCTCAGCTCAAAGCTCCTGAATGAATAAGTTCCTCTCCTGGCGACAGGAGAGGATGTGTTTCATGAATGAAGCTTAATTGATTGTGTCCACTTTCCCTTTAGGTCAGGTCACTACAGTTAAATTGGCAATAAATCAATTAAGCTCCATTCATGAATCTATTCCCTACTTTCGCTGGGAGAGGAACTTATTCATTCAGGGGAATACAGGTCTGAGACAGCATTATTAGCTCTCTGCGACCTGTAACCTGTTAACCCTTTCTGATGGATTACACCGTGGGACCTGACTGTACATCGGATTGGTAAGTATAATTTTGCTTTTTTATTTTATTTTTATTACAGGAAATGGTTTTAGCAGGAAAATAAAATATGGTCAAAAACTGTGTGATTATTTAATTAAACTTATTTTTTATTAAACTGTGTGTGTTTGATTTTTCTTTCATACAATAAGATTAATAATTGATAGTTGTCTAATTGACAGCTCTCAATTATTAACCTGCCTTAAGGTCACCTTTCAATACTAAGGTGACAGTAAGGTGAGATTAACCCATTCGCCACCGCTACAGGGCAATGGGAATAGACGGGCAAAGTGCCAGAAAGGGCGAATCTAATTATAGATTTGCCCTTTCTGGGGTGTCTGGGGGCAGATGTTAGTAGCCAGGGGGGGCACAAAAAATGTACCCTCCCTAGGCTATTATTATCTGCCCCCACTCGCTTGCTTTGTCTGTCTGGTGGAGAAAATACAGCGGGAGCCCACGCATTTTTTTTCAACGAAATTACACCTTTAATTAACCCCTACATGTCTGAAATTTTGCACAAATACACTCATGTAATTGTAAGTTCTAAACAAATATCAAAATACAGGAAATGACATGGTTAACTGTATGGAAACAATGTATCATTTCATGTCGGCTTCTGTGATTTCACAAAACCCGGCAATTGAATTAGCGGCTATAACAGTATGTAGAAGTCTAGGAACTATAAATATATGTATATATACATGTCACAATGACATGTATATATATATATATGTGTTCTATGTGTATATATCTATTCTTTTTTTTGTGATTGAAATACTATTCTTTTAGATCCATTATATGTCAGTTTTGCAAGCCTGCGAGAAAATCTCGCAAGTCGGATGAAAATCGGATGTTACAAGGTACACACACATGCGATTAAATCGCATCTTTGAAGGAAAATCGGATGCCAGAAGGATGTGTGATGTTTGCATTTTGATCCGACAATCGACCGTCTAAAACGGACCGATTTTTTTGTGGTTGTGTGTGACTCCAGCCTAACAGATATGTCGTCATGCCAAGACCGCAGTACCCGGACTACTCATGGCCACACAATCCTGTGCCGAACCCAATTGGGATAAATCCACCAGACCAAAACGTTGGTGCTCCCCCTTATTTTTATACACCGCAGAGGCAACGTGTTAATGGCAACGATCCATCTTACCAGCAGTTGTAGTTTTTAATTTTTGTTCTAAAGTTTTTTGTTGCATATTTTTTTAAAATACTTACATTTTTTGTAATAAAAAATCTTATTTATCTAGTGAAGTGTGGTCTTGTATTCTTATTTATGTCATCAATTTTGTTGACAACTATTAAAAATTTGTATTTTTATTACATCTACATGTTTCTACTTGGGGTCATAGGACTACCAGCATTGGTAAAAAATGTAATGAAAAAAATTTCAAAAATTTACAACATTTCTTTTAAAGGTCCTGGGCACACTAGCGCTAAATCCTTATTCTAAAAAAAAAATACAACACACCTGCGTAGATAAACATAATATATATAATATATATATATTTTTTCAGATATATTATAAAATATATATAACAAACAGTATTAAAAAAATAAAAATAAAAAAACAATTAAATAGAAATAATAATAATAAAAAAACAAAAACAAAAAAAATTAAATACTGGCCCCCCTTTCTAGGGCAGCCAGAAAACTCTCCAGCATCACCCCGTGTTGTTGCACGGCTGCCATCATCCGGCGCTGGGACATCCGCAGGTCCTGGGCAGTGGGGATTTCTGTGGAGGTAATGGTAACAGTTAACAGGGAATTCAGTTGCAACATCAACATGTACACTTTCACACTTGCGTTTTTTTGCGCTGCGTTTTGAGCGCACATGAAGTGCATTAAGAAAAAAAAAAAACGTGCTAACGCTTGTAAACGCTGCGATATTTCACAGCTGACACCCGCTACTATGTGTCAGGAGCGGTCATGGACTGCTCCCGGCACATTAACCCCTGGCACACCGCGATCAAACATGATTGCGGTGTACCAGGGGCACAGGGGAGGATCGCGCAGGGAGGGGGCTCCCTGCGTGCTCCCCTGAGACCCTCAGAGCAGCGCGATGTGTCGCGCTGTTCCGAGGGTCCTTCCTCCCTGCAGGACCCCGGATCCAAGATAAGGGAGAGCAGGCACTGAGAAGTCTGCAGCGATGCCAGATTGATGCACCCTGTCACACAAGCGATCTGACCCTATACAGTGATGTCCACCCTGGGACAAAGTAAAAAAGTAAAAAAAAAAATTTTTTTTAAAAATCATAAAAAATAAAAATATTCCCCAATATATTCATTTTTTCCTGTAAATAAAAAACCAAAACAATAAAATTACACATATTTGGTATCGCCACATCCGTAACAACCCCCCCTATAAAACTGTCCCACTAGTTAACCCCTTTAGTGAACCTCTTAAAAAAAAAAATCAGTGCTTTATCATCATACCGCAGAACAAAAAGTGGAATAACACGCGATCAAAAAGACCGATATAAATAAACGTGGCACCGCTGAAAATGTCATCTTGTCCCGCAAAAAATGAGCCGACATACAGCATCATCAGTGAAAAAATAAAAAAGTTATAGCTCGCAGAATAAAGCGATGCAAAAATAATGATTTTTTTATAAAAATTGGTTTTATTCTATAAAAATGCCAAAACATAAAAAAAAATGATATGCTGTGCACTTACGGTTTTGGGGTGACTGCATATCCACCGACGACCCACTTACGGCCCACCCAGAACCTGCGGTACCGCCGGCTAGGGAAACACAGAAAAATAGATATATCACAACAGCCATTTCACATTTTAAGATATAACAAAGTTGTCAAACTTGTCGGAAGCTTATATTATGTGCGTAAATTACCTGATGGCGAGCCAGCATACGCGTCACGGGGTGACACTGGAGAGAATCCTAGGTGGGATGTAGATGGGGCTGGGGACGATGACCCCAACAGTGGAGGCGGGGTAGCTGCAGGTGAAGGGGTGCGGAGAACAGGTGATGCGGGGGCTGCAGGTGAAGGGGTGCTGAGAACTGGTGATGCAGGGGCTGCGGGGGACGGTGGTGCAGCTGCAGGTGGTGCTGCAAATAAAAAATACAATTCAGTAAAATAATCCTTCTACAAACCCCGTCACTGCTGTACTCCCATCACTACTGGTACTCCCGTCACAACACTCACCACGACGCCTCCGAAGCTCTGCCCGGATGCTGGCGACCCTATCGCTCGACCGGTAGCGCAAGTCCGCCAGCTTCTTCCGTATCTGCTTCGTTGTTCGCTGGACCCCGAAACGCCGAGCAAGGCCCCTCTGAATCCGGCGCAGGACATATTTTTTGTGATGCATGGGACGTTCTGTGGGTATGCTGCACCAATAGTCCCATGCATCACACTTTTTTATCAGGTACCGCACCTCTCCGTCCCCCCAGGCCGCTGCACGCTGTCTTTCCGCCATTATAACCATAAAGTAATAGCGCCGCATGAACGACGCCGGCGTCGTGACGTCACAACGTACGTACGCTATAAACAAATCGCACTTGCGACGAAAAGTGATCGCAGCAGCCATGCGCCCAGCCAAGCACAGATATGAGATGCTGTTGCGATCGCAAGATAATGTTTCCAAGCTAGGCGATCACAATGGCGTCTCATATCTGTGCATAGCTGGGGCACAAAGCACTCTGGAAACAATAGATGGGGGCGCAGTTATTAGATGTTGTGGTCACCAATTGGAGCTCAAGGGCGTTAACGAAAGAAAACAAAGTCCCGCCTGCGCCGCTGACTAATGCGTCGTTAACGAGGTCGCACATCGTTCACAAAAGGTGCCAAACACAGCGATTCAGGCTCACCAGCGGGACGCCAACGATCAAAATACGGTCCAGAACTCTAGTGAACGATCAACGAGATCACAGCAGGGGCCACGTCGTTGCTACATGCCACACACAACTACGTCGCTAACGAGATCGCTAAATAGTGACGTATTTTAGCGATCTCGTTAACGACGCTGTTTAGTGTGGCATACCCTTAAGGCTGATGTCTGAGTTCCTGGTAAATGTGTACACCGCCCTTCAACATATGATTTTAATTATAGCAGAGTTCAATGCATGGGCGTACCAAGGATCAAAACTAGGGGGGGCAAGCCAAGGTCACATCTTATACAGGTCACATCGTATACACTGTACATTATCCTGCATATTAGGTATGGAGCATTAGAACTGTTGTATATTGTATAATACAGCAGTGCATGCGACACTACGCTGTATATACCATATATTATACATGGCACACTCACCTCTATACAAAGAATAAGAGGCATTATAACCTGTATATGAAAAGTATAATACAGCAGTGTATATACACTCTATATACCACACACGATGTGTATGACCCTGTATACACCATATACTACACTCTATATACCGCACACGATTTGTATGGCCTATATACCGCACATGATGTGAAAATAGTCATTTTTCATTAAGCTGGGGCTATACGTCAACTTTGGCCATGAAACAGCTGCTTCTATAATGCAGGTAAATGGGGTCGCATTGTGACCCGGCTAGGTACCGCGACAAAGAATCAGAACCAGTTGGATTTTTTTTGCAACTTCATTGTCGCTGTTGCAATACCTTGTGGGTCAAAATGCAACCCCATCGATAGAGCAGCAGCAGCCTAGAGCAATTTTTGGCCGTTTGTGTCACAGCCAATGTCGCCTTCTTTGATGTATCTGACGAGAAATGTATATAAATGCTATTCAAAACAATGTACATATTTTATATGACATGAGAGAGAGACCTGTGCACTTCACTGTGCACTATAGCCATATCATGAGATCTGTGCACTTCACTGTGCACTATAGAGCCATATCATGAGAGACCTGTGCACTTCACTGTGCACTATAGAGCCATATCATGAGAGACCTGTGCACTTCACTGTGCACTATACAGCCATATCATGAGAGAGACCTGTGCATTTCACTGTGCACTATACAGCCATATCATGAGAGAGACCTGTGCATTTCACTGTGCACTATACAGTCATGGCCAAAAGTTTTGAGAATGACACAAATATTATATTTTCTCATGATCTGCTGCCCTCTGGTTTTTATGTGTGTTTTACAGATGTTTTTATTACAGACGGAAATATAATAATTGCAAACATATGAGTAACAAAAGCTTATATTGACAGTTAGAATGAGATAATGCAGCAAGTCAATATTTGCAGTGTTGACCCTTCTTCTTCAGGACCTCTGCAATTCTCCCTGGCATGCTCTCAATCAACTTCTGGACCAAATCCTGACTGTTAGCAGTCCATTCTTGCACAATCAATGCTTTCATTTTGTCAGAATTTTTAGGTTTTTGTTTGTCCACCCGTCTCTTGATGATTGACCACAAGTTCTCAATGGGATTAAGATCTGGGGAGTTTCCAGACAATGGACCCAAAATCTCTATGTTTTGTTCCCTGAGCCATTTAGTTATCACCTTTGCTTTATGGCAAGGTGCTCCATCATGCTGGAAAAGGCATTGTTGATCGCCAAACTGCTCTTGGAGGGTTGGGAGAAGTTGCTCTTGGAGGACATTCTGGTACCATTCTTTATTCATGGCTGTGTTTTTAGGCAAGACTGTGAGAGAGCCGATTCCCTTGGCTGAGAAGCAACCCCACTAGTGTTGAGCGATACGATACTGCAAATATCGGATATCGGCCGATATTAGCTGTATCGGCCTTTCGATTCCGAATACCGATATTTTCGTCATATCGAATACCGGAATCGGATTTGTCACTGTCACTGTGAGTGTCCGTCGGTCGGGTCTGTCAGGAGTCAGCGGCACTTACCTGGCAGAAGATCTCCGGCGGTCACGTCCTGGACTGCTTGATGGCCGCCATTATCTTCTCCCTGGCGGTCACATGCAGTTTTTCGCGATAACTGCAGTGACTGCTGGGTAATCCCAGCCGTAAAGCAGTCAGTCCGATGACGTCACCGCCGGGGAAGCAGGTAATCAGCTGTGCTGCGCCGGGATGACAGGCTCAGCAGTGTCGGGTGTAAGTCACCAAGTCTCCTGGCAACAGGTCCCTCCCCGGGTGTCCTTCTGGGAGTGAGTCTCCACGTCCCGCCGGGTCACAAAGACTTCTAAATAAAGTCCAGGCTCCTGGATGAAGCCCCAACCACCTTTCAATTTAAAGCTCCGTACTGCACCCTTACGCCGCGGCTCCCTCAGGGTACCTTTATCTTTTCTCATCCGGTCCTTATCTGCCCGGTCCTTCTCGATGTGACGTTGGCGAAGCTTCTGGGATTCGCGCTGCTCCCTTTGTCGCTCTGCTTCCTTCTCCCAACGTCTCCACTCTTCCTCCTGACGCCGGTTGTAATTCTCCTCCAGCATCTCCATGTCTCCACCATCAAACTGCAGCTTACGATGTCCGGTTTGCGGCAGCTCTCTGTCTCAGCGACGGGGCAGACAGCGGGATCTGGGGTGCTGCCGGTGCAGAGTTTTTTGCAGGAACGGGTGCCTCCACTGCGACAACGTCAACCGGATCACATTGCAAGGGCTGGGATGCCCGCACGGACTCCTCTACTAGAACGGGTGCCTCACCTTCCGGTACAGACACTTCAGGTAAGAGGGATTGGCGCCGCTCCAAGTTTAGTTTTAGGGCACGCCAGCTGGCTTCCATCCTGGCGACCTCCTCCCGGTGCCGGGCCAGGCCTCTTAGGGTATCCTCCGCTTCTTGCAGCGTAGGAGGGTTTCCAGGCCGGGTGCCCAATGGTGGTTCCGTGGCGATCGGGTCGCTTCCGTGGGGGGAGAGCTCTGACTGCTCCATCCCTTCACACTTCTGCTCGTGTCCATTAGCCATCTCTGCCAAGTCACATGTGTCATTAGCATCTGGAGAGGGCCCCTCTTTTGTAGTGAGGAGGGACCTTCATGTTAGTTTCCGCACACTGAGGAGGATGAGGAGGCGGAACTGAAGAGCTGTGGGGCACGATCTTACATTGCAGTACCATTTAGAGTGGTCGGCCATCGTTTTCACGCCACTGAGTGAGTGTACACCCACGAAGAGCACGCCCTTCTTCTTCACCAGTGCCTCGTCGTGACGCAGATATGGCGGAAAAATGGCAAATACATTCTCTGATGATTTTAGCAATTCTCAAGCACAAAACCAGTTCAATTCAGGCACACAGGACTCGCTTATAGCGAGCTACAGAATCCTGTTCGTGACGCCCAAGTTGAGTCGCACAGAGCCAGAGGTTTTGGGGGTACTCGGCACCGAGCCCGTCGACTTCTATGGGGTATGTCACGGCTTTACCCGGCAATTGAATCAGAGTCTATTTTACTATGTAGAAGTGTATAAACTATAAATATATGTATATATATATATGTCACAATGACATGTATATATATATATATGTATTCTATGTGTGTATATTTTGTGTTTACAACGAAAGAAAGGGTTTTTTTTGTTGCGATTTTTTGTTCCCATAGACTTACATTGGACTTTCGGTATCGGAATCGGATATCGACGATATTTAGTGATATCGGCGATACCATTTCGATACGATATTTTTAGATATCGAGCAGTATCGCTCAACACTAAACCCCACACATGAATGGTTTCAGGATGCTTAACAGTTGGCATGAGACAAGACTGGTGGTAGCGCTCACCTTGTCTTCTCCGAATGAGGCGTTTTCCTGATGTCCCAAACAATCGAAAAGGGATTCATCAGAGAAAATAACTTTACCCCAGTCCTCAGCAGTCCACTGCCTGTACCTTTTGTAGAATATCAGTCTGTCCATGATGTTTTTTCTGGAGAGAAGTGGCTTCTTTGCTGCCCTCCTTGAGACCAGGCCTTGCTCCAAGAGTCTCCGCCTCACAGTGCGTGCAGATGCACTCACACCTGCCTGCTGCCATTCCTGAGCAAGCTCTGCACTGCTGGTAGCCTGATCCCACAGCTGAAACACTTTTAAGAGACAGTCCTGGCGCTTGCTGGTCTTTCTTGGGCGCCCTGAAGCCTTTTTGGCAACAATGGAACCTCTCTCCTTGAAGTTCTTGATGATGCGATAGATTGTTGACTGAGGTGCAATCTTTCTAGCTGCAATACTCTTCCCTGTTAGGCCATTTTTGTGCATTGCAATGATGACTGCACGTGTTTCTTTAGAGATAACCATGGTTAACAGAAGAGAAACAATGATGCCAAGCACCAGCCTCCTTTTAAAGTGTCCAGTGGTGTCATTCTTACTTAATCATGACAGATTGATCTCCAGCCATGTCCTCATCAACACCCACACCTGTGTTAATGGAGCAATCACTGAAAAGAGGTTATCTGGTCCTTTTAAGGCAGGGCTGCAATGATGTTGAAATGTGTTTTGGGGGATAAAGTTCATTTTCTAGCCAAATATTGACTTTGCAAGTAATTGCTGTTAAGCTGATCACTCTTTATAACATTCTGGAGTATATGCAAATTGCCATTAGAAAAAGTGAAGCAGTAGACTTTGTAAAAATTAATATTTGTGTCATTCTCAAAACTTTTGGCCATGACTGTAGAGCCGTATCATGAGAGACCTGTGCACTACAGAGCCATATCATGAGAGACCTGTGCATTTCACTGTGCACTATAGAGCCGTATCATGAGACCTGTGCACTATAGAGCCATATCATGAGACCTGTGCACTATAGAGCCATATCATGAGAGACCTGTGCACTATAGAGCCATATCATGAGACACCTGTGCATTTCACTGTGCACTATAGAGCCATATAGAGAGAGAGAGACCTCCAATGCAGAAGCTTCCGCCACTACTCACCCTGGCACCGTGCAGCTCCTAATAACAGGTCTCACAGGACAGGTGCAGATCTGTGGGACCCTTGGCCAGCAGCAGGAGGAAGCAGCCATAGCTAGCAGCAGCACTCACACACTCAAGCAGCCAGGCGGCTGAAGGACCTGTGGACACGCCTCTCTCTGGATCATGTGACCCTGTGACTGCATTTAATCCATCGTGATTCTTCACCTATGTAACTAGAGGACCTGCGGTGACACCTCCCTGCTGCGGGTCACATGGTTGGGTGACGTCCTCCTCTCTTTCACTATTGGTGGACTGACGGGCGGCAGAGTCTCAGCCTGCGCTGCAGTGAGTCCCGCCCAGCCTCTGTCAGCTGTGTGTGGCTGCCTGCTCTCCAAGTTCTTTGTGTGCCCCTGCTTCTAGGGAGGCAGCTGCCCCCCTGCCCCACGGTGGGTACGCCCATGGTTCACCGCGGGTCAGCCTGTGAGTGAGCGGAGCATCAGTGACGTCATCACTAGTCACTGATGCTGCCGCCGGCAGCTTCTCATTCATTCCTCAGTGGTTTACAGCTGGGGTGGTCACATTAGCACCGCTTCCGGTTGTAAACTATTTAACCCCCAGATATGGATTACGGTATGGGACTGACTGTACGCCGGACAGGTATACTATATTGTTGTTTCTTTACGTTTTATTTTTTACAGGAGATCGATAACATCATTTGGATTAGCAGAAGAATAAAGATGGCAAAAATGTGTGGTCTATCATTTCATTAAAATACTTTATGCTACGTGTGTGTGCTTATTTAACCCTTTACAAACTTCAGGAATAGTGATGGAGAGGTGTCTTATTGACACCTCTCCATTACTAATCCAGGCTTATTGTCATCTTACAATACAAAGGTGACATTAACCTCTTATTACCCCATATGCCGCCTTTACAGGGCAGTGGGAAGAGAGAGGCTAAGTGCCAGAATTGGCGCCTTTTCTGGGTGGCTGGGGCCAGATGTTTTTAGCCAGAAGGAGCCAAAAACCATGGTCCCTTTCTAGGCTATTAATATATGCTATTAATTATTGGCAATTATCAAGACACAATAAAGGAGTGGTTCTGCAGGTGGGGACACAGACCACATCTCAGTAACAATGCTTTCTGGCTGATGTTTTGGTCACTTTTGAATGTTGGTTGTGCTTTCACACCCGTGGTAGCATGAGACCGACTCTACAACCCACACAAGTGGCTCAGGTAGTGCAGCTCATCCAGGATGGCACATCAATGCGAGCTGTGGCAAGAAGGTTTGCTGTGTCTGTCAGCGTAGTGTCCAGAGGCTGGAGGCGCTACCAGGAGAAAGGCCAGTACACCAGGAGACGTGGAGGGGGCAGTAGCAGGGCAACAACCCAGCAGCAGGACCGCTTCCTCTGCCTTTGTGCAAGGAGGAACAGGAGGAGCACTGCCAGAGCCCTGCAAAATGACCTCCAGCAGGCTACAAATGTGCATATGTCTGCACAAACGGTTAGAAACCGACTCCATGAGGATGGTCTGAGTGCCCAACGTTAGGGTTGAGCGATACTTTCCGATATCCAAAAGTATCGGAATCGGAATGGTATCGCCGATACCATTAAAATATCGGCGATACCCGATACCGATACCGGAAGTCCCATGTAAGTCTATGGGAACAAAATATCGGAATTAAAAAAAAACCATTCTTGCCTTGTTGTTAATTGTACATGAAGGAAAACAACAAAGAGTAATGTACAATGTATTGGGGGAGGTTGAGGAGACATTAAAGGCATACATGTTTAACCCAATCCAATGGAATAGCATTAAAATTTTTTTTTGGAAATACGTTTGGATTGACTAACAAATTGACAATGTTGTTAACCTTTTTTCTATTTTGGCAAATATGTATGTTTCACAACTTCCATGCTCTTCACCTTTTTAACTTTTGACACACTTTCTCCTTCATAATCTTCAGCAGCATCATCTTTGTCATAAAATTATTCTTCATCTTCACCTTCTTTATCTTCTTCGTAAACTTCTTGTTATTCATCTTTTTGTTAACATTAACTCATATTGTTCTTATTAAACTATTATTCTTCTTCATATTCTACATTTTCATCTTCTTCCTCTTCATCTTCTTCATCATATTCTTATTTGTGACAGAGATTCCAGTACTTGTAATCTGTCAAAGTATGAATTTTTCATCCTTCCGTTCTTGCTGTCACAAAAGATTTAAATTACAACAGTATTTGTCCGTGTTCAGTTTAGCCTGCAGCAGCAGGCAGTTTTCCAGGGGCACCACGAGGAGGAACGGACTCACCCCCATACACTGCTTAGTCTTCTTCTGCTTAGAATTTAGAGCATATATTTTGCTCTTCATTTTGGTCTTATACTTCATGTTCTTCTGCTTTTTGATCTTCTGCTTATTGTTCTTCTGTCTCTTGTTCTGTATCTTGTAGTTTGTCGTAACCTTATTTTTCCTGTTGGTGATCTTCTTCTGGGTAATCTTATATTTCTTCTTTGTGATGGTGTTCAGGCTGGTTGGCTTGATGCTCGTCGTCCTTGGGGTCGTCATCTTCTTCGGGGTGGTCTTTAGGGTCGTCTAACTTCCGAGAACCAGTTGACGTTACTGGAACCCGGACGGGTAGCATAAGGTACAAGAGCCAATGCAAGTAACGAGGACCAGCTGACTGTGCTGGAACCCGGAGGGGCAGCAGAAGGAAAAGAGCCAATGGCACAACCGTTGACCAGCTGACGTTACTGGGACACGGTTACTAAGCAGGAGGTACCTGTGCTCCAAAGCACTACCAAGGACCAGCAGACGTTGCTGGAACTCGGATACCGAGATGGAGGCACCTAGGCCAAAGGCACTGCGGAGAACCAGCTGACGGTACTGGAACCCGGACGGGTAGCAGAAGGTACAAGAGCCAATGCAAGTAACGAGGACCAGCTGACTGTGCTGGAACCCGGAGGGCAGCAGAAGGAAAAGAGCCAATGGCACAACCGAGGACCAGCTGACGTTACTGGGAGACGGTTACTAAGCAGGAGGTACCTGTGCTCCAAAGCACTACCAAGGACCAGCAGACGTTGCTGGAACTCGGATACCGAGATGGAGGCACCTAGGCCAAAGGCACTGCGGAGAACCAGCTGACGGTACTGGAACGCGGACGGGTACCATAAGGCACCCATGAAAATGTAAGTTGACAGGCCGCAAGCCGTCTGCAGTTACCGAATCACACAGTCCTACAGTGGGTGCTTGTCCTATTTTCACAACGGAAAGAGCCTTTATTTACATATCCCACAGCACACATAGGAATCACCTAAACTGCAGGCACCATAGAGTCGGATAACCGGAATGCAACATGACAGGACAACTTCAGGCTAATTTACGTTGACACTGCCAGGAAACAGCTGTCGTGCTGTAACCAGGGTGGGCATGAGTCAGTACCCGTGCCAATTACTTCCGAGCAACAACTGGCGGTGTTGGAGCCCAGGGATGAGAGGAGGACAGGGTGGAGGCAGCATGACTTTTTGTCGTACACACAGCAGGGGAACAGCTGCCATTACTCAACACCAGTAACACAGGAGCAAGTGTTGACTGTGCTAACAGCACTTACAGGCAACAACTGGTGGTGTTGGAGCCCAGGGTCCAATGCATCGACTTCAATTGCTTCCACCTCCTCTCAGGACCACAGCACTGTTGAGCAACCATCTGTCTCTTCACCGCCTGCCAAATTGCCCAGTCAGTCAGAGAGTTCTGTACAGGAGCCAGCTGAGTCTCTGCTTCTGTTCTCAGAATCTGTTGGTTTGCAAACAGGGGCCCAGCCAAGCAGCATTCTGGAATGTGAAGAAGAGGGAGTATGCAGTGATGCGCAACAGCTGTGTCTCTCTGAATCTGAAGAGGCGGTTGAGACAGTGCCGATGGTCAGCACACACCGCAGAACGCATCTGATGATGATGAGACTCAGGTGCCAGTTTCTGTTGAGCATGGTGGTGGCCAGACCACCCAACAGCAGCAGTGTTGTAAGAAGTTAGTGGAGATGATGAGGTCCAAGACCCAACATGGCGTGAGGAACAGGAAGGTGGTGGTAGCAGCTCTGAGGAAGCGATTGCCCCAACGGTACAAACAGGAGGGAGAGTTAGGCTGCATACTCTGTTGCCTGTAGCCTCCATTTTGGCACCTGTTCGGATTTCTCTTCCAAAAGTCTAAACGGACGCTCCCAGGACTTGCACTGCGTGGTCCTTTTTTAACACACTTGCAGATGATATTTGCTATGTCAAATGCAAGCTGTGTAATCAAAAAGTAAAAAGAGGTAAAGTGTCAGTAACCTCAATACCACAAATATGTCTAAAATAGTGCGTAGAAAACACGTAGTTGAGTTACAAAGACACACTGAAGATGTACAGTCTATAGAGAATCACAGCACAAGTTTAACTGCATATGTCATGGTTAAATTTGAAAATTTTTATTGCACACTTGATGTGAAAAAAGAAAATAGCTATGAGACGACTGACTGACGTTTTGGGCAACGCAGTGGCCTTTATCAAATAGTCGCTGGAAGAAGATAGAAAAATTTACAGTGAATGACAATGTATAATATATACAATATATACATAGGGTGAAGAATATATATACATAGGAATTAGGCAACATGTTAAACATTTGGGTGATACTGTAGAACACGGAGAATTATCCCTCTAGGGTACGCGGGTGGATAATGTAGTTTTTTTGTTGATTTTTGTGAGTGTGTAGAAAACAGGGGTGATGGGGTATTGAATATTAAGGAAAGTCATAGTCTTACAGTCTATGGTGATCAATTAAAGATGTTTTGTCAGGATACGATCAATTTTTTGACAGATGTAAAATGTAGGGTCACAATTTATTTGTCTGTAGGTTAGGTTAACTCACAGTTGTCTATGAATTTCGGCAATAGATTGTGTCTTATTCATAATAACGATAGCACCCCCCTTATCTGCTGGTTTAATAATAATGTTGGGGTTATCTTTCAGAGATTTTATGGCTTGTTTATCTGTGGGTGTCAGGTTGTGGCGTATCGGGTGTAGGCCCAATCTCGGCAAACCATCCACGAGCACAGGCTCTGAATGCTGGCATTGCAAAACTCCTGTCCCTTGAAATGCTGTCATTCAGGCTGGTGGAGATTGACAGTTTACGGAACTTAATGGCATTAGCAGTCCCACAATACAATGTGCCAAGCTGATTTTATTTCAGCAGGCAAGCCGTCCCTGGTCTGCAAAACCATGTTGTTGAGGTTAAAATTAAACATGCGCTACTAAACTCCGTCAGTAGCAATGTCCACCTGACCACCGCTGCGTGGACCAGTACCCATGGCCAGGGATGATACCTTTCCCTTACTGCCCATTGGGTCAATGTTGTGGAGCCGGGTACAGATCTTGCGAGTGGCGCTGTACGTGTTCAGGCAACTACAAGGATTGCGGGAATCAAGTCTGTACCCATTGACTCCTCCTTCTCCAGTTCCTCAGAAACATCGTTGCAGGAGCCGTCACGGTCTACCTCCACATGGACCCGTGAACGCTTAATAAGAATCTTTAGTTATATAGCGCCAACAGATTACGCAGCGCTTTACAGTTTAACAGTTTCCGAACACAAGTCATAACTAACAACGTTACCAATACAATAATGAAAGCAATATAATCCGCACACGCTCGTGAGAGCTTACAATTTACAAATATGTGGGGGAGATACAAAGTACAGGTGTTTATATACAATGGTATATTTAGAATGATGTCCCAGCCATTTTGAGGGAGTGAGGGATGGATGGAGATAGTGAATGGGCTACAAACACACACACTTACACATAGAATGACTTTGATTAGTGAAGGTGATAGGCCGCTATTATTATTATTGATTTTTATAGCGCCATTTATTCCATGGCGCTTTACATGTGAAGAGGGCAAGTAATAGACAAGTACAGTAAACATGAGCAATACAAGGCACACACAAGTACAGAAGGAGAGAGGACCCTGCCCGCAAGGGCTCAGAGTCTACAGGGATGGGTGAGGATACACTAGGAGAGGGAAGACCTTGAAGAAATGTGTTTTGAGTGAGCGCCCAATAACATGCAAATTGTGGATAGTTCTAATTTCTTGGGGTACAGCATTCCACAGTATTGGCGCAGCGCGGGAGAAGTCTTGGATTGGGGAGAGATGTTCTTTAGGTGTAGGCGGCAATAGCGGCAACAGATTGTATATGGGAGGTGAAGGAGAGATTGGTGTCAAACATAACACCCAGACAGCGAGCCTGTTGACCGATATGAGGACAGACGTGGCCAAACGTCAACAGGCCGTCCTGAAATTAATTTCCATGGGGAATCAAAGCCACACAGTGCTGGAGCTCTGGAATGCCATAAAGCAAGAGAGCGACATGTGTATTTTGCCAGCAAATCTCCAGCCAGGCTTGGTAGTGTGTGACAATGGCCGAAATCTGGTGGCAGGTCTGGGCCTAGGCAACGTCACTCACATACCATGTCTGGCACATGTGCTAAACTTTGTCGTCCACAGTTTTTTGAGGGACTATCCGGATCTTGATTCACTGCTGCACAAGGTCCGCCTACAGTGCGCTAACTTGCGACGTTCCACCATGGCCAGATCTCGCATTGCAGCTCTGCAACGCAGATTTTGCCTTCCTGAACATCGCATCATATGTGACGTACCCAGCAGTGGAATTCCACGTTACATATGTTGTAGCGTTTGTGTGAGCAGCAGCCAGCAGTAATGGAGTATCAGCTGCATCAGTCGCAATCAACTCGCAATTTGCGCCGTTCACTTCACCACTACTGAGTGGGCCTCTACTATAATAATCTTTATTTATATAGCGCCAACAGATTCCGCAGCGCTGTACAGTTTAAACAGTTTTCATAACACAAGTCATAAGTGACAACGTTAACAATACAATAATTAAAGCAATATAAGGCGCCCCTGCTCGTGAGAGCTTACAATCTACAATGAGGAGGGGGAGCTCCAAAGTACAGTTGTTTATATACAATGGTGTATTTACAATGATGGTCCAGCCATTTTCAGGGAGTGAGGGATGGATGGAGATAGTGAATGGGCTACACACACACACAGTTACACATAGAATGACTTTGATTAGTGAATGTGATAGGCCGCTCTGAACAAATGTGTTTTGAGTGTGGAAGTAGGGCTGTTAAATGGGATGTTTAAGTCTCCAAGGATAAGGGTTGGTACTTCTGAGGACATGAAAGTGCGGCAGCCAGGCAGAGAAGTGGTCAAGGAACTGTGTGGGCGAGCCTGGGGTCCGATATATTACCGCTACTCTGAGGGAGAGGGGACGAAAGAGCCTGATGGTGTGGACCTACTAATTTGCAAAATCTTAATCTAAAATTTACATGTTACATATTTACATCTAGTATAAAACATTTAACCATTAAGCCTACTTACAGAACAAGGAAGTGTAAAAAAACTTGTATAAAACATTTAACCATTAAGCCTATTTACAGAACAAGGAAGTGTAAAAAAAAACTTGTATAAAACATTTAACCATTAAGCCTACTTACAGAACAAGGAAGTGTAAAAAAACTTGTGCTTAAAAAAAAAAAATGTAAATAAAATGTGAGAAGGGCAGTGTAACAAATAAATTTAGGAAAAAGATAAACTAACATCAAGTGCTGTGTGCTGTGTAAGAGCCAGACACATTAACATTAAATCAGTCTGGAATAGCGGTGATTTTCTCCCCATAACCCGAGTAACATTCTGGGGAGAGGGGTGTAGAGTCAACGATCAGCAACTAGCTACGGTAGATCAAATACCTGAAAAAAAAAAAAAAGTTATTTAACATTCATAACATACATTTTATTTTATAAAAAACCCAAAAAAAATTATTTAACATTCATAACATACATTGTATTTAACCAAAAAAATAACAAATTTATTTAACATTCCTAAGATTATTTTTTTTTAAAACATAAAAACTATAATACACAGCAGATCTTTAGTAAAAACCAGACTTACCACTGTAAACCTCTTCTTAATCCTTGCAAGCTTCAACACAACGTTGACAAGGTACACAGCAGGGGTGGTCGGTCTCCTAGACAACAAGCAAACTCCTTCATGTTGAGAGAGGCCACCATCTCCTTAGCTTTCAGGTACTTTTCTGTGGGAAATGAGGTTGTCTCCAACCAGCCAGGAATATCCATTGAATGCCACACCATGGTTTGGTATTAGCACCCAGCCAGTACCAAAAGTGAAGCCAACCACAGTTCCCATTTCTCATGAACTTTATTTGATATACTGGCTGGCCAAACATTAGTTTCTCACAAAGGAGCTGAAGACCCTGAGTGGCAGTAGGTGCAAGTCTCTCCAGCATGACCTGTTTTTAGATATTTAACGTCTACACACCTAAAGAACATCTCTAGAATCCGCCCTTTTCTCACCATGGAAACAACAAAAACCCTCACTGTAGCATTGATCCACTCCCACCTGGACTACTGCAATGCTCTATTACTTGGCCTCCCCATTACTCGACTATCCCCTCTCCAGTCCATCCTTAATGCAGCAGCCAGGGTCATCCATCTGGCTAATCGGTACTCGGACGCGTCCGCTCTTCGCCAGTCCTTACACTGGCTGCACATTCATTATAGGATCCAATTCAAAGTACTGGTTCTCACCCACAAAGCTCTCCACAGTGCAGCACCCCCCTACATCTCCTCCCTCATTTCTATCTATCGGCCTAACCGACTGCTGCGCTCTGCAAATGACTTTCGACTAACCTCTGCAGTAATCCGTACCTCCCACTCCCGACTACAAGACTTCTCCCGCGCTGCGCAAATCCTCTTGAATGCTGTACCACAAGAAATTAGGACTATCCACAATTTGCCTGGTGTCAGGCGCTCCCTCAAAACACATTTGTTCAGAGTGGCCTATCACATTCAATAACCAAAGTCGTTCTATGTTTAAGTGTGTATGTGGAGCCCATTCACTATCTCCATCCATGCCTCACATCCCTCAAGATGGCTGGACCATCATTGGAAATGCACCATTAATATACACACCTGTACTTTGTATCTCCCCCACCTCATTGTAGATTGTAAGCTCTCACGAGCAGGTCGGCTTATTTTACTTTAATTATTGTATTGTTAACGTTGTTACCTATGACTTGTGTTTTGAAACTGTTAAAGTGTAAAGCGCTGCGGAATATGTTGGCGCTATATAAATAAAGATATATTATTAATATTATTATTATTATTAAATTATATCAGAGGGAGAAGAGGATTGGGCCTTGACAAGGTGCCCGATTGCATCTTAAGTGTTATTGAATGTTGGAGCCAGTCCACCGATAAAAGCAGCCATACAGTGTCCGGGTACCTGCTTGGATTTCAATCAAATGAAGACTACTTTGATGTACATGTACACCAATTAGAGAAAAATGACAAGGATGAGGCAGTAAGACACGTTCAGCAGAGTACAAGCAGCATTACTTGAAGAAGTAACTTGAGCGTGATCAAAATTGAATAAATTAAAATCTCAGACTACAGTGAACACAACTCTTAGCTGTGAAAGGCTTTTTGTGTCCTTCTACAGTGTTTTCAACCAATGTATTGGATACGGATGGAAGCACGTCACACTATAATTTCAATTGAATTGAGCAGCAAGAATTACACTAAAGAAAAAAAAAAAAAAGAGTGTGAGAGTGACATGTGCAGATGCCTACATACAGCGTTGTATGCCGAGGAAACTGCAGCACGTCACCTGCACTCACACACACACCTTGCAGACCTGTGAAAAAAACACTGCAAGGCAAAAGGAAGATGTACACAGCGGTTGGTAAAGTAGCCTGCCTAAAGCACAGTACACAAAATCGCAATCTCTAACTGTCCCTCAGAGTCAGCAGAGCAGCGTTCAGTCCCAAACAGAATTAACAGCACAGTGACGCTAAAATGGCGGCTTTATCCGGCAACAATACCTTCCTTGTGTCACGGTTAGGGTAGCGTGTGTCTATTATATGAGTGTCTGTAAAATGTAACGTTACGCAGACTTATTCTGCCCTTGGGACGCAAAAAAAAAGACAGCAGTAATCATTTACTGTATAAAACTCCACCTATGCGCAACAAAACAAGCACGTTCCCTCTTACGGTTCCTGCGCTGACATGTGAGTAGGAGTTTGGAGACGTTCCTGAATTTATCCCAGTTATCCAAGCATATCAGGCCGATAGGAGAGCATTAAAACCACCCATGGTGGTGACTTAAATATGGTGAATCTAAACAGTGAAGAACTGTAGGTCGATGCGAATGAATGTGCGATCACATGACACACGTTTATAATAACCCTTGCTAGACACGAGTAACTTTGTAGACATTTTGACACACCTGAACCCAGATGGCAGTGAATATTAATTCTATTCGGCGCCACATGACTCTTGGTCCAGAATAGATTATATATTGCTAGCACACGAGCTATTAAGGGAGTAGAAGAGGCAGATGTGCACAACGTCGCTAAATATGACCATGCGCCCGTATCAGTGACCCTGCCAGATATGGTGCAGAATGGGGCCAAACCAAACTTGGCGCTTCCCGACCTATTTGTTAATGGATGAGAAGTTTCGACATCACGTGAAGCAATGGTGTTTTTAATATGTAAGGGATAATGGAGATACTAGGGATAGGCCGGAACTTTTATGGCAGCAGGGAAGGGAGTAATGCGCGGGAAACTAATAGGTTATCAGACAACGCTAAAAAAGAAGATCGCGACAAACTAATCGCAGGCTAGCAGGATATTACGCGATAGGTACACGGCAAACAAGACAAGTTCATCAACACAGGTTAAAAATAGATGTAAGCAGGCTAAGGCTGACTTACACGTATGGGTATATCGACGAGAGACAAGCAGTAATAACAATTATAGAGCCGATGTATATCGTTATGGTAGCAAATGAGGGAGACTATTAGCACGACAAGCGAAAGGAAATCACATTCGTCATCAACATATTACAGCGTTAACGAATAAACATGGGATCATGAACACAGACCCTCGAACCATAAACACCATTCTACAAGAATACTACTCAGACTTATATAAGGTGGAACATACGGATAGTGCGGAGGGTAACACCTTTGTAGATGGAATACGGTTACCATCCATCACAAACTATCAGCTTCTCCTTTGAAAAAAACAAATTGAGGTGACGGAAGTGACAGCGCGATAAGTTACTTTAAATACGGGAAAGCTCCAGGACCTGACGGGTTTACAGCCAAATTATTTAAATTATTGAGTGAGGATATCCCGTCCACATTGGTACGCACCTTCAATCATATATTGGAGACAGGAGGGTTGCCCAGCCATTCAAACATGTCACACATGAAGTTGCTACTAAAACCAAACAAACATTCACATCTGCCTGGATCCTATCGTACATTCTCACTCATTGACCATTATATCAAGATTTTTGTCCAGGATCATGGCAGATCTTTTGAGTAGCATTGGTCCTACGCTGATAGGGCCATCACAAGTGGCCTTTGTTAGCTACTTTGTTGGCTACTATCAGTCTCACTATGCATAACACATGTGTGCAGTGGGCAGTATTACCTTTGCCTTCGGTGGAGTAGGAAACCCCTCTCCTATCGAAGTGTTAGTTGGGAGATGGAAGATTTGACACCGGGACCTGAATTGTAATACTTAAATGTGACAGGTGACAAATTTGTTAAGGCGCAACTCCGCGGCCCCTACCTTGAGTCTAGCCTGTGAAAATTTACTGGTTGTCAATGGGGAACCCCAACACCCCGGGGCAGCTACAGTATTTCAACAATTAGAGCTGAACCAAGATTTGCTGTATCAGGTTTATAAAATACATGTTGAAATTTTTAACAATTGCTGCTACCGAAGTCATATCGGAGGTTGGTAATGGACTTAGCACATGCGCATGTACTGGGTGACATTTGTGCCAAAAGAAAACCCTACACAGAATTAACAACGGTTTTACTGGCAGGGGTCTATCAAGAATTAAACGGTATTGTAACTCTTGTCGCATGCGCCAGGTACACAGTCCTCAGCCTCATTTAGTGAGTCCCTGTGCCATTAAAAATTTTAGAGGTCCAGTTTGAGAGAATACCCATGGATCTGGTGTAGCCGGTTAATAAATCACAAGGGGTCATCAACAGGGCAATAAAAGGGCCACTGTGTGGGTCACCAGTTTTGAGCACACCCGAGTTCAAAAGAGAATTCATTGTCCAGACTGATGCGTCAGAGGTAGGTATGGTGCCGTGTTGTCTCAGGACTGGAGCTTAACGGGAGGAGCATCCCATAGTTTCCTGAGTCGAAAACTTACTCCATCAAAAAACAGAGACAGCATTGTAGAGAGAGAGTGCCTGGCGATAAAGTGGGCACTGGAGTCGTTGCGCTACTATTTGTTGGGGATAACATTTTGTTTTGTAAATGATCATTCCCCTGTGACTGGCAGTGTTGTAGCCCAGGGAGTAGAGTTCAGGTGGTAGAAAGATGAACATAACAGGAGACTTGGAAAACGTGCCAAACAGTTATTTAATCTGAAAACGGACAGGCAAATTCAGGTGAGATCCATGCCTTGTTCATTTTCAGAAAAATAAGCCGGTCTACATTGTCTGAGGATAGTCGCATGCGACGGTCTGTTAGTAAACCACCTGCAGCACTAAAGACGCGCTCAGATAATACACTGGCAGCAGGGCAAGCCAGCACCTCCAAGCATAGCACACATCAAATACAAATATAGCAGTAATAATAATATTATTAATAAAAAATGAAATTGCACACACAGTACACAGACACAGCTCATATGTGTGTATAAGAGAGAGTGTTTTCTGTGTGTAGTTCATGCCTCTAGCCTAGAAACAGTCTTGCTAAAATCTTTAACACTGACCCCTGTTCTGTTCTAAAATGGTGGATGCTGAACTGCTTCTCAGCCCCCTCATACACAATCATTATGTGGCACTGCTGGGCTCAGTGAGAGGCATCAGATTGAACTAGGCTGTCCTGAGTCATTCTCAATAGAACATTTTGTTTCAGCATTCATCTAGTTCATTTAGTTCAGAGGTCACATGATGCATTTCCTATCAGCTCCTCACAGGATAGGGTGGAAAAACTGAACTAAATGAACTAATCTTTTGAACTAATCTTTTTCAGTGAACTAGTTCATGGTGAACTAATCAACAAAATTAACTAGATTTCCCATCACTATGGTGTACACCTTGGTAACGCTGTCCTCTGGAAGAGCGTCACACTAATAGATTTTTGTAAATTTTAAATAGAAGAAAGCAGCAGCAATTTTTGAAAAATTACAAGGATGAGCCAGTGACAGACGCTCAGCAGAGTACACGCTGCGGTGGTTGAAGTAAGTGAGCGGGATCTACACTCCTACAAAAAAAATTAAAGCTCAGACTAGAGTGAACACTGAAACACAACGTTCACTTGCTGTGAAAGGCCTTTTTGTGGACTTCTATTATGTTTTGCAAGCAATGTATTAGTATTTTGATGGAAGAGCATCACACTAATATATTTTTGTAAATTTTAAATAGAAAAAGCAGCAGCAATTTTTGAAAAATTACAAGGATGAGCCAGTGACAGACACTCAGCAGAGTACACGCTGCGTGGTTGAAGTAAGTGGAGCGGGATCTACACTCCTACAAAAAATTAAAGCTCAGACTAGAGTGAACACTGAAACACAACTGTTCACTTGCTGTGAAAGGCCTTTTTGTGGACTTCTATTATGTTTGCAAGCAATAGTATGTATTTTGATGGAAGAGCATCACACTAATATATTTTTGTAAATTTTAAATAGAAGAAAGCAGCAGCAATTTTTGAAAAATTACAAGGATGAGACAGTGACAGACACTCAGCAGAGTACACGCTGCGGTGGTTGAAGTAAGTGGAGCGGGATCTACACTCCTACAAAAAAAATTAAAGCTCAGACTAGAGTGCACACTGAAACACAACTGTTCACTTGCTGTGAAAGGCCTTTTTGTGGACTTCTATTATGTTTGCAAGCAATGTATTGTATTTTGAGGAAGAGCGTCACAACTAATATATTTTGTAAATTTTAAATAGAAGAAAGCAGCAGCAATTTTTGAAAAATTACAAGGATGAGCCAGTGACACGCTCAGCAGAGTACACGCTGCGGTGGTTGAAGTAAGTGGAGCGGGATCTACACTCCTACAAAAAAATTAAAGCTCAGACTAGAGTGAACACTGAAACACAACTGTTCACTTGCTGTGAAAGGCCTTTTTGTGGACTTCTATTATGTTTGCAAGCAATGTATTGTATTTTGATGGAAGAGCATCACACTAATATATTTTTGTAAATTTAAATAGAAGAAAGCAGCAGCAATTTTTGAAAAATTAACAATGGATGAGCCAGTGACAGACACTCAGCAGAGTACACGCTGCGTGGTTGAAGTAAGTGGAGCGGGATCTACACTCCCTACAAAAAAAATTAAAAGCTCAGACTAGAGTGAACACTGAAACACAACTGTCACTTGCTGTGAAAGGCCTTTTGGGACTTCTATTATGTTTGCAAGCAATGTTTGTATTTTGATGGAAGAGCGCACACTAATAGATTTTTGTAATTTTAAATAGAAGAAAGCAGCAGCAATTTTTGAAAAAATTACAAGGATGAGCCAGTGACGACGCTCAGCAGAGACACGCTGCGGTGTTGAAGTAAGTGGAGCGGGATCTACACTCCTACAAAAAAATTAAAGCTCAGACTAGAGTGAACACTGAAACACAACTTTCACTTGCTGTGAAAGGCCTTTTTGTGGACTTCTATTATGTTTGCAAGCATGTATTGTATTTTGATGGAAGAGCATCACACTAATAATTTTTGTAAATTTTAAATAGAAGAAAGCAGCAGCAATTTTGAAAAATTACAAGGATGAGACAGTGACAGACACTCGCAAGTACACGCTGCGGTGGTTGAAGTAAGGGAGCGGGATCTAACACTCCTAACAAAAAAATAAAGCTCAGACTAGAGTGCACACTGAAACACAACTGTTCACTTGCTGTGAAAGGCCTTTTTGTGGACTTCTATTATGTTGCAAGCAATGTATTGTATTTTGATGGAAGAGCGTCACATTAATAGATATTATGTAAATTTTAAATAGAAGAAAGCAGCAGCAATTTTGAAAAATTACAAGGATGAGCCAGTGACAGACGCTCAGCAGAGTACACGCAGCGGTAGTTTGAAGTAACTGGAGCGTGAACTGCACTCAAAAAAAAAAAAACACAGACTGCAGTGAACACTGAAACACAACTGTTCACTTGCTGTAAAAGGCTCCTTCTGGACTTCATATGTTGCAACCAATGTATTGGATACGGATGGAAGCGCTCACATATTATTTCAATTACATGGAGCAGCAAGAATTACACTGAAGAAAAAAAAAAAAAGTCGTGAGAGACACGGCAGAGCCACAGACAGCGTTGCATACAAGCAAACTGCAGCGTCACCTGCACTCACACACACCTTGCAGAGCGTTAAAACAACACTGCAGGCAAAAGGAAGCTTTACACGCCGGTGGTAACTAGCCTGCCTAAAGCACAGTACACTAAACGCAATCTCTAACTGTCCCCAGAGTCAGCAGAGCAGCGTTCTTTCCCTAACTGATTCACAAGCACAGTGACGCTAAAATGGCGGCGGCGCCTTTATAGTGCATTCTGACATCATTTCAGCAGCCAATCAAGCCATGCCATTAGTTAAAGATGACCGCAGCATTACAGGATGTGCCCACACTTCATAAGATTCCTCATTGGCTGACTAAAATCACATTGCCTCTCAAAGAATTATGGGAACTTCCGATTCCGGTATACGAATAATGAAAAATACGGAACTAAGTATCGGAATTCCGTACAGCGAATATCGCCGATACCCGATACTTGCGGTATCGGAATCTCAACACAACCCAACGTACACAGATGGGTTGTGCTCACAGCCCAACACCGTGCAGGACACTTGGCATTTGCCATAGAACACCAGGATTGGCAAATTCGCCACTGGTGCCCTGTGCTCTTCACAGATGAAAGCATTTCAACACTGAGCACATGTGACATACGTGACAGAGTCTGGAGATGCCGTGGAGAGTGATCTGCTGCCTGCAACATCCTTCAGCAGACCGGTTTGACAGTGGGTCATAAATGGTGTGGGGTGGCATTTCTTTGGAGGGCCCACAGCCCTCCATGTGCTTGCCAGAGGTAGCCTGCTGCCTTAGGCACCGAATGAGACCCAAGACCCCTTGTGAACCAATCTGGTGTGGTTGGCCCGGGTTCCCCTAATGCAGAACAATGCCAGACTCAGTGGCTGGAGTGGGGGCACAGTTCCCCGCAAGATGAAGCATTGAACATGGACGACCCCCCATTCCCCAGACCAGTCCGATTGAGCACACTGGACATCTGTCTCCCCTCCATCCTCCATAGTCTTTTTGACCACAACTTTCCAGGAGTTTTTGGATGCATTAGTCCAGGTCTGGGTGGACATCCCTCAGGAGACCATCCGCCACCTCATCAGGAGCATGCCCAGGCGTTTAGGAGGGGTACGGGGCAGGGGGGTCATACAAAGGCACTGGAGCCACACCACTACTGAAACATTTTTTCTTGTTTTAAGGGGATTCATTCCACTTTTTTTTGTGTGTGACCCAAACCACCACTTGGTTAAAAATTTGATTTCCATTGAGATTTTGTGTGATTTTTTTTGTCAGCACAGAAAGCCTCAACCAAGTGCTCTGGACCTCAAATTGGTAAAGGGTTCCCTTTTAACAAGACAAGACCCTAAGCACACACAAAAAAAAAAAGGAGGGTTTTAGAAAACTCTTGACCATTCTTGACGGGGCCCCGCCGAGCCCTACCAAAACCCAATTGACACTCGGAGAGCCCCGAAAATGGCTGTCCACCACTTTTACCACCAACCTAAAAGGGAAAGGAGAGGATCGCAAGGAAAAAGGGGAAGGACCTCAAATCCAGGGGAAAAAATTTGCATCTTCCGAAGAAACTCAGGCTTACTAGCTAAAGGGGGGCTTCTACCCATACTGAGAAAGGGGCTGAAAAACTTTTTTTGATATTGAACACATTTGGCGTGGTTGAGGGCTGGAATTCATCTTTTTGAAGAATTTTAATTTAATTTTAATTTTAGGTTAAATTTTAAAACTCAAGACAAGCCAAATTTAATGTCCCCCGGTGCCATTTAACTTAAGACCGCTGGGGTAAAATTTGCTAAAACAGTGCTCCCCGTCATTTACTAAGACTGACAGGAGACAATGTTTTTCTAAGCCACCTGGGGCCCCGGACGCGCTGCACAAAGTTTTAAACCAGGGGGTTAAAAAGAGCAGGGGATGATAAAGACAACAAAAAGCGGGGGGGCCTGGTAAACTGAAATCCTACCCACAGTCCGCCCCCACATTTTCCCCACCGATCACGAACCTATGTTTAAAAAAAACTAATTATGCAAAACAAACAACGATTTATTCACCCAGGAATCTTTCTTCACCAGGGGTAGTTTTGTATTACGCGCAATATCCATGTGGTTTTACAAAATCCTCTGACAGATTCACTTAAAAAAAAAAAAAAAACCCCAAAGTTTCCATTTTCCTATGTTTTTTTGTTGTGCAGTAATGTAGTGTGAATGTTAATAAACCCCCCTACCACTGCTGTCCCGGTGTCCAGCAAATTTTCTGCTTTTTTTTCTCATCTGTTACCGCAATTGCACCCACCTCCATTTTTATGCTCTACATGGCCAAAGTTTTTATTTAAAATTTTCGTGGAGCTTCCTTCGACACTTCAAAGGGGCTAAATGTGCAAATCCTTCCAGGTTTCCTGTAGCATGACCAGACAGTCTGAAAGGGGATGACATCACAGAAAGGCTGGACACGGAAAAAGAGCAGCACAGGTGAGTAAAAAAACCTTTTTTCCCCCCGGGCCTTTTCCTTTTTTTCATTTAGTTTTTTCCTTCACTTTCAAAGCCATAACTTTTTTGTTTTCATCAATATAGCCATATGAGGACCGCCCTTTTGCTGGAAAGTTAAACCCCTTTAACAACCATTCATTTTCTACATAGTGCACTGGAAAAGCTTGAAATTGGAAAAAAAATGAGCATTTCCACAATATTTTTGGGTCTTTTTTTTCCCCTATTTATACGTAAAACGACCTGCCATTATGATTCTCCAGGTTAGATGAAAACGCAGATACTAAAAAATGTACAGGTTTTTTTTTTTAAAAAGGGAAAAAATTGGGGTATTTAATGAAACATTTTTGCTTTGTCATCATTTCCATGACCAAGTTTTTCATTTTTCAGGGGCCGGACGAGTTGATTATTTTAGTGATACCATTTGGGGAGATGTAATGTTTGATTTTATTGCAGTGTTTGCTGCCAAAAAAAAAAAAATTCTGGGTTTATGTTTTTTCCTCATTTCATTCAGGATTGTAAAAAAAGCAAGGGGGGGTTAGCAGACCCCCGGTTGTTTAAACCTATTGGCACCCCACAATCATGTCACAAGGGCGCCAATGGGAGTGGGGGGACCCACCCCTGTCATGCTTGTTAAAAATCACATTTCAAGTAGACAGGGGATTAACAGGTTTAAAACACTTTAACCCGCTCCCCCAGCAGCTGTTGAAGACACATTTGCGGAAAAGATGGGGCTCAGTAATGACTCGCATCAAAGGCATGACACAACATATAACACAACACTCACGCTACATTACAGGATATTACACACATTTAAAAAAAACTATACATAAAGTGATTCTTTAAGAACTTCAATATTTCATGTCCACAAGTCAAGCACTTGATTCAAGTACATACCTTTTTTTGTTTTTTATCGAAATGTGTAGCCCCAGCATTATTGCACAAAAAGAAAATTTTTTAATAAAATCAAAAAAATTAACAAACTTTGTTCTATACGTTTCAAATTAAAGACTAAATTCAAGTTTGGACTTTTTAAAAAAAAACAGAAAAACAATCGTTAACTTGGGGAAGTTAATAAAAACCAATTTTATGGCCAGGGTTTTGATAAACCCGGGGAACTTTTAACCCCCCTAGTGCCCTTTTTAAAAAAATTTTCCTCATGTTTCAACAGCAAAAGGGGGGCTGCACTTGACAAAAGATTCACACGTCAAAAAGTCAAACTATTTAGGTAGAACCGCAAGTACGGGTATCGGCCGATATTAGCGTATCGACTTTTATACTTTTTTTTTTTGAAATTTTTTTCCTATACGTATACCGGAACGGATTCCCCAAAAATTTTTGAAGGCAAGTATTTTATCACCAATGAGGGGAACCTAAGAAGTGTGGGGGCATCCTTTTTGCTGCGGGGATGTTTTAAAAAATGGCATGGGGGTGATTGGTGCTGAAAGATGTCAAATGCACTATAAAAGGGGCCGCCCCCATTTTAGCGTCACGGGCTGTGAATTCAGTAAGGACAAACCTGCTGTCTGACTCGAGGACAGTTTTAGATTGCATTTAGTGTACGTGCTTTAGGCGGGGTACCCAACCCTTTGTAAAGCTTTTCCCTTTTTCCTCAGGTTTTTTTAAACAGCTCTGAAGGGGTGTGGGCAGGTACGCTGCATTTGCTGTGCTCAACCTGTCTGAGGGATCCACGTGTCACTCACAGACCTTTTTTTTTTTTTTCAGTGAATTCTTGCTGCTCCTTGCAATTTTAAATTTAGTGTACGCGCTTCCATCCGTATCCAAACATTGGTTGCAAACAACATAGAAGTAGACAAAGGGGGAGCCTTTCACAGATTTTGGGGAAAAGTTGGGTTTTAGTGTTCACTTCATCTGTGTTTTTTTATTTTTGAGTGCACATCACGCCCATTTCTTTTCAAGCACTGCTGCTTTTAAACGCGAGCGTGTCTCAGTGCCTCACCCCTTTCATTTCTCCCCAAAAGGTTTGCTCCATTCCATTTAAAATAAATAAAACTATTATGGACCCTTCCACCACCAATACTTGGGGTTGCAAACTTTTTGAAGTAAAAAGGGGAAGTAGCCTTTCACAGATTGTGAACATTTTTTTTCAGTGTTCACTTCAGTCTGTGTTTTTTTTTTTTTTGGGGTGCCATCATGCTCCAGTTACTTTTAAAAGCACTGCTGCTTGTACTCTCTGACGTGTCTCAGTGCCTCACCTTGTTTTTTTCCTTCCAATTGGTTCTGCCCAAAACCTTTTTTAAAAAAATTTTAAAATCTATTATGTGCGCCTTCCATCCTATCCAATACATTGGTTGCAAACACATAAAGAACAAAGGAGTAGCCTTCACAGATTGTGACAGTTGTTTCGGTTCACTTCAGTCCTGCGTAATAACCACTTTTGGGCCTTAAAATTTTTTCTGATTTTTTTTACATCTACCAAGATGAAGAAGTCAGGAGTAAGGCAGGGGGTCAAGGCCGGGGTTTTTTTCAGGGGGGAGAGGACGGGGGGTTTTCGTGGCTGCGCCCCCCATAAACCGCATCCACCATTTTCCCCTGAGCTTCCCTTTTTAATGCCATTTCGGGGAGCGGGGCGGCCCCCCTGCGGGGGGAAAAAAAAATTGGGAAGCCTTGTTGGTTGGACACCAATGCACGACTTCATTTTTTCCACCTCCCCCCCCGGAAAAAAACATTTTTGAGCAACCACTGCTTTCACCGCCGAAAATTTTGCCAAGACAGTCAAGTTTTCTTACGGAGCCGCTGATCTCTGCTTCTGTTCTCAAATCTTGGCTCACAAACACGGCACAGGCAACAGCATTCTGCAAATTTAAAAAAGGGGGTATGCAGTATCGCAACCGGTCTCTCTCAATCGAAAAGGCGGGGCCCGGCCGAGGACACCACCCAGAACGCACTCAATAAAGATGAGACCAGGGCCGGGTTTTTGTGGAGCATGGGCTGCCCAACCATCCAACACGCAGGGGTTGGGGAGGAGGGGGAAGATGAAGTCCGAGCCCCAAACATGGGGGAGCAACGGGGAAGGGGGTGGGAGCATTTGAGGAAAGATTGCCCAAGGACAAAGGGGGGAGGGGAGGCTGCAACTCCGCCTGTACCTCCATTTGGGGGACCTGGGGGGCTTTTCTCTTACAAATTCAAAATTTGGGGCTCCCAGCTTCACGCGTGGTCCTTTTTTGACAGACTTGTAATGATATTTGCATGTTAAAGCAAGCGTGAAGCAAAAATTAAAAAGGTAAAAAAAACAGTAACCTGAATACCACAAATATGTGGAAACAGACGGCAAAGCACTAGCTGACTCAAAACACAGGAGATTGGGGCCCAACCCCACAGCGCACCTACATCTTCGGGGCTGTTGGACCTCACCTCCACCACACACACCGGGGGGGCTTCCTCACAGATCTCCAGGGGGGAACCCGGTCCTTTTTCCATAACAAACGTTTTCCACCCACAGCACAATTCACAGTCATCGCACACCCCACCAAAAAACAGCCAGGGGACCAAAGCAGGGGGGTAAAAGACACCAAACCGGGGAAACCATCCACGAGCACAGGCTCTGAACTGCTTTTTAAAACTCCTGTCCCTTGAATCTGTCATTCAGGGTGGTGGAACTACAGTTTGGGGAAAAAAGGCATTGCATCCCACAATAAAATGTCCAAAACCTTTTTTTTTCACAGGCAAGCCTCCCTGCCGAAAAAAAATGCGAGGGGAAAAATTAAACATGCGCTACTAAACCCGTCAGTAGCAGGGTCCACCTGACCACCGAGCGGGGCCAGTACCCAGGGCCCCCGGGCGATCCCTTCCCCCACTGCCCTTGGGGGAAAAATTGTGGAGCCGGGTACAGATCTTGCCATGGGCGTACGTTTCTTCCAACTCCAAGGGGTTGCAGGAAAACCTCTGTACACATTGATTCCTCCTCCTACCCCTTCCTCAAATCACCTGCACGACCGTCACGGTATACCTCCACATGGACCCTGAACGTTACCTTTGCGCCGAATGACACAGCCGTGGCCCAAAAGCAACGGGGCCCTCCTGAAAAGATTTCAATGGGAATTAAGCCACACAGCGCAGGGGGCTGGAATGCCCTCAAGCAAGAGCAGTGTTTTTTTTGCCTGCAATCTCCAGCCAGGCTTGGTAGTGTGACAAGGGGCCAAAAACGGGGCACTCGGGGGCCCTTGGGAACCTTTCTCACTACCATGTCGGAAAAAGTCTCAACTTGGGGCTGCAGATTTTTTTAGGGACACCCGGGCTTTCTACTGCTGCAAAGGGGCTCCCCAGAGTGCGCTCATTTTCGACGTTCCACAAAAGCCAAATCGCGCATTGCTGCTCGCAACGCCGATTTCGCCTCCGAACCGCATCATAGGACGTACCCCCCAGGGGAATTCCACTTTTCATTTTGGAGGGGTTTTTTTGACAGCAGACAGCATAATGAGTATCAGTGCATCAGGCGAAAACAAGTCGCTCTTTGCCCGTCCACACTTCACCACTACTGAGGGGGCCCTAAAGGACACGCACGTTTTGCGTGCTTTTATGTCTAAAAAGCGGATGGCGATGCAGATGATGCACTATCGCATGACTGTCCCCCTTTTGCCTGCTTCAGAAATCACGAAACACTAAAAAGGGTTTTGGAAGAGGTGGAGGATAGGATCAAAAATTTAAATTACCTTCGGGCAGTCACGCAACTGGTTCCTCAAAAGGGGGGGGCGGGGGTCACTTTGTGAGGGGAGAGGAGGAAGGAGTCAATGGAGGGGGAAAAATCCCCAAAGGGGGTACACCAACCCTATCAGTATGTAGAGCGGGGTGGGGTGAGCAGAGGAGGCAGAGAGACGCCTCTTTCCAGGGAAAGCTTTGTTGGCCTTGGGATCTGCGCACATGGTTGATTTCATTTCAGTGCCGAAAACGCCGCCGCATCGCCCCCAATTTTCACCATCGATTTTGGGGTTTAAAACCCCCCTAGACCCCGCAGGGGGGCAACTTAGAAACCCTCATCACCCCGTAACCGGGACCGAAAATCGGGGGCCCAAACACGGGGGGAAAAACCAAATGTTTACATTCCACCGAAAGCTGCTGCTGCACTGCTTTACAAACAGCTCTTGCGTCGAGGCATTTAACACCCCTACAACAAAAGGGACACAAGCAGCGCCCTGCACGGGGGAAGACTGAAAAATTTACAAATGTGGCAAAGTTTTGTACAGCCCGAAAGGGGCTACAACCCCCCGGCGCTCCATCACCGGGAAGCAACTTTTTCCGTAAGAGGGACGATACTGTTTTTTCCCCCTAAGTGACTCCCAGTTTCCTCTTCCCCTTTCAAATTTTGGGTCTCTAATTGATACACCCCGAGCTAGCCAGTATGCTTTGGAGGTGGGGGCTTGCCCGCGCCAGTGTTTACGAGCCGTCTTTGTGCTGCAGGTGGGTCCTAACAGACCGCGCATGCGATACCCAAAAAATTAACTAGCTTACTTTTCTGAAATGAAAAAGGCAGGATCTCACCAAATTTTTTCCTGTCCTTTTTCATTTTAAATAACTGTTTGGCAACGTTTTCCATCCCCTCCTTTTTTTTTCACTTTCACCACCTAACCTACCCCTGGCTACAAACCCGCCATTTTTTGCCGTAATAATTGGCAGGGGACTGACCCTGGCCCCCTGGTTACGCACGACAGCTTTTTTCCCGGAGTGTGAACTCAATTATCCCCAAAATTGGTTCGGTTCATTCGGGAGCCGACCTATGGGGGGCCCGCAGTTTAGGGGAACCTATGTGTGCGTGGGGGAGTAAAAAAAGGGGGGTTTCCATTGACAATAGACAAGCACCCACTGTAGGACGTGTGATTGGAACTCGGACGGCTTTCCCCGTCAATACTTTTTTTTGGGGCGTTTTTTACCCGTCGCCAAACCTCAATGGTTCTCCCCAGTGCTTTGGCCAGGGCCTCCTCTCCTATACATTCCAGCAACGCTGCTGGGGCCTTTTAGGTTGGGGGACAGGACCCCTGCTTGAACCGTGTCACAGTAACGCAGCTGGACTCGGGGTTGTGACATTGCCCTTTTTTCCTTCTGCTACCCGTCCGGGTCCCCTACCGTCAACTGGGCTCCCCAGTGCTTGGCCTAGGGGGCCCCCACTCCTAACGAGTTCCAGCAACGTCTGCTGGGGCCTTGGAGTGCTTTGGAGCACAGGTACCTCCTGTTGTAACCGTGTCACAGTAACATAACTGGTCTCGGTGTGACATTGCCTCTTTTCCCTTTTTGCTCCCCCCCCGGGGGGCCATACGTCAAGGTTTCCCCCGTCCCCTTTGCAAGGTGCCTCCATCTCCGTATACATTCCCAAAACGTCGCGGGCCCCTTGGGGGTGTTTTTAGCACAGGTCCCCGCTTTGTAACCGTTCACAGAACGTCAGCGGGTCCCCCCGGTTTGTGACATTGCCTTTTTCCTTTTTCTGCCCCCCGGGTTCCAGCACGCGCGGTCCTCGTTACTTCCATTGTCTTTGTCCCCCTCTATACCCTCCGGGTTTTTCCCGTAACGTCCGGGGTTTTCGGGAAAATTTGCGACCTTAAAGACCCCCCAGAAGAAGATACGACAACAAGGGGCCCACATGAACCAACCACCTGAAAAACCATCACAAAGAAAAAAAAAAAATTACCCAAAAAAGATCACCAACAGGGGAAAAAAGGTTTAAAACAAACTACAAGATACAGAACAAGAACAGAAGAACAAAAAGCAGAAGATAAAAAAACGAAAACAAAGTATAAGACCAAAATGAAGAGCAAAATATAGCTCTAAATTCAAAACAAAAAGACTAAGCAGTGTATGGGGTGAGTCCTCCTCCTCGTGGTCCCCCAAAAAAAATGCTGCGCGGGGAAACGAACACGGACAAATACTTTTTGAATTTTTAAATCTTTTGTGACAGCAAGAACAAGGGGGAAAAAATTTATACTTTACAGATTACAATACAGGAATCTCTTCCAAAAAAGAATATGATGAAGAAAATGAAGAAAAAGAAGAGAAGAATTGAAATGAAAAATTAAGGGGAATCACACGTTGCGGAATTTCCGCAAAAATTTTCCCCGGGAAAAACCCGCACTTCCCCCAGGAAACCACTTTTTGTAGCACCCGCCAAATAATACTTTTTTAAAAACGTAATTAGCTTCAGAATGCTAGCGTTTTCCAGCGACTTAGAACGCAAAAACGATTGACAGGTTGGTCACACATAAACAAAGTTTTTTACAAGGTGCCAAAATTTTTTCTATTGATGCCGCCAATTCGCATCAATAGTAAAAAGACTAATTAAAAAAAAAAAAAAAAATAAATAATGAATTTTTTTACCTTCCGGGGCCCCCCCCCACCCCCCCCCGGGCCCCCGCACCCTTCCCCCCGCCTTAAAAAACCTCCCGCAACTCCGCCCAAGATCTTGCGACAAATCACACCGATGACTACATCTTTTTCGAACCGCTATCCCCGGGGGGTTTTTTCCCAAAGGACTCTTGGGGCCCAAGTTGCCGGGAGCCCCTGAAGGCGGAAGGCTGCGGGGCCGCGGGGAAGGGGGCGGGGGCCCCCCGGAAGGGGAGAATATCATTATTTTTATTTTTAATTATTTTTTTACCAGGGGAAAGTACCCAGGGCCTGGGGAGACCCCTCCTCCAGACCCGGGGACCACCCCACAGAACCCTTTCATTCCGCAAAATTAATGAACAGTTTCTATTTTTTTTCCGCAAACGTTTTTTCGCGGAAAAAACGCAACATTGGGCCCAAAAAATGCGGGAACAATTAACATTATAAATGCTAAAGCTTGCGTTTTTTTCGCGAAAAAACCCCGGGAAAAACCGCAAAAAACCAATTATTCCTGATCGGTGCACTTAGCCTTTTAGTTTAATAATAACAATAGGTAAAGAAACAAAAACATGAAAAGCAAGAAGTTTTAAAAAAAGATAAGAAGGGGAAGATGAAGAATAAAATTTATGAGAAAGATGAGCGTAAAATTAAAGGAAAATGTGGCACGGCAAAAGTTAAAAAGGTGAAGAGCATGGAATTTTTGAAAAAATACATAATTTTCCAAAATAGAAAAAAGGTTTAAAAACACTGTCATTTTTTCGTCAAACCAAAAAATTCCAAAAAAAAAATTTTTAATGCTATTCCAATGCATTTGGGGTTAAAAATGTATGCCTTTATTGTCCTCCCAACCTCCCCCCAAAACTTCACATTTCTCTTGTTGTTTCTTCATTAAATTAACCAAAAAGGCAAAATGGGGTTTTTTTTTAATGTCGATATTTGGTTCCCATAGACTTTTCATTGGGCTTCCGGGATCGGTATCGGGAGCCGAAATTTTAGTGATATCGGCG
Source organism: Oophaga sylvatica (assembly GCA_033576555.1). Lineage (NCBI taxonomy): Eukaryota > Metazoa > Chordata > Amphibia > Anura > Dendrobatidae > Oophaga > Oophaga sylvatica. Next base: position 54,650 of record JARQOD010004466.1, read on the forward strand.
ATACCATTCTATCCGATAT
>JARQOD010004467.1:0-54666 GCA_033576555.1 Oophaga sylvatica
TACATGAAGCGTTTAGGAAGGCCGTGGGAGCCTGTAAGGTGTACTCGACCTCAGGAGCCAAACAGCTGGTGGTCTTGTCCACGACTGAAGTTACAGTGAAGAGGGTGGCAATCCTAAGTGACATGCACTGGCGATGTATTCGCACAAAGCGGTTTCTCCGGTTGAAGACAGAACAAACCGTTAGACAACTAAAGCTTATGAGAAAAGCTCACAGTCTACAGGAAGAGGTCATCCGGGTGCCTCATGTTCTGGTGAGAAAGCTGATCGGGAGAAATGGCCGAGCCATGCAGATAATGGTGAAGAAGTCTGGTGTGGTGAAAGTAAGCAGTCCACGTGATCGTCGGGACTGGATACCAGATGAAGACGGCATGGTGTCATTCTACGCTATAGGAACAGAAGAAAGTCTGGAATATGTGCGCATGCTGGTGGCGTACCGTGTGACCTACCTGCGAGAGGTAGAACAATTGAATCTCGCTAGACAGCGAGTAGATAGACAGCATCATCTGAGCAGCAGAAGATGGCAGCCGTCTAAGAATAGTGAGACCCGACAGAGAAAGGGCCCCCTAAATAACAGAACAGCTAAGGCTGAAGTTAGGGACCTTTCAAGACGTCCTGAGGGTAGTGGGCGTGGGTTTAGAGGTAGTGAGACCTCCAGTAACTCAGGTTTGAGAGGCCCACACAGACGACCCGATAGAGTACAGGACAGTACGGAGTCTAACCGGACCTTAGATACCCAGGCAAGACCTGACAAGGTTACGATTGACCACTGGGAGCGAAGGGGAGACCTGACAAGGTTACGTCCCAGAAATGTGACTGGACGAAGTCTGTGACAATGACAGACGGTAGGTCCCTAAGGAATGAGCGAATGTCATTGACTAATATTCCGGGGCTGAACAGAGCAAGGGACAAGTACATGGTCTCTGTGTGAACTGTGGGTTGAGGTGATTGGATATATTATGTGTTCAACCCCACAAGCTTAAACTTATGTGATGATCATGATGATGATGATAATGATGATGATGATCATAATGATGATGATGCTAATCATAATAGTGATGATACTGATAATGGTAATGACCGTGATAAAGATGAAATTCCTTTGCAGGTGATGTTGGGAGACGAGTATGGTGGTTCACCGGAACCAAGTGTCCCTGACCTATATAGAAGTATAGTGCTGAGGCAGTGTTCGGAGTTCACTGTCTCTTTTGGGTTGTTGACCAGCCCTCCGGTCTGGATGACCAGCCCTCCGGTCTGGAGAAGAGGGAGGGGATATGTGAGACAGTGAGAGCGTATGTATTGAATGGGGTGTACATTTCACAGGTACTTTGCTGACTTGTATGAGGGAAATGTGTGCCTTTGTAAAACTAGTGGTGGAGAAAGGTCATTACACCATCCATTCAAGTACACGTTTGCAGCTCAAACCTGTGGCCACTCAGGTATTGATTAGGAAGCCAGAAGTAGGTGCTTGGGAGCACAGTCAGAGAGCTCATTCAGTCTGGACAAGGGGTCTAGGCACAGAAGGTGTCTCCAAGAGTGTGGGAGCTGTCTTTAGCCCGGACACAGGGAGGTGTCCTGGCACAAGGAAGCAGTCTCTAAGAGTGTGAGCTATCTCAGTCTGGGTGCAGGAAGTACCCCGGACACAGGAGTAGTCACAGTGAGAATCCGTGCGAATAGCGACTGAATAGGAGGTGACCTCTCTCAAGTCTGGACATTGGAGTTGCCTTCGGACATAAAGAGGAGTGTCTGTGAAACTCCATACTGGTAACATATGTGATATGTGTTGTTTTGGGCACAGACTGGTAGAGTCTGGGTCCCGGATAGAGAGGGCCATCTATCTAAGTGTAATTTAGTGGCTAGACAAGCCCAGGTTTTCTGTTTATGATTTGTTTTTATCTGTGTGCTGTGGACTTTAATAAAACTGGTTGCGGCCAGTTTTCACCAAACTGCTGTCTGAATGAACTGTTTCCGTGCCATTCTGTCTACCCAGACAGCGATCCTAGAGCTAAACCCCCCGGAAAGGCTACACAAGGAAAGAAAGTGTTTTTTAGTTGCGATATTTTGTTCCCATAGACTTACATGGGACTTCCGGTATCGGAATCGGATATCGACGATATTTAGTGATATCGGCGATACCATTCCGATCCGATATTTTTAGATATCGAGCAGTATCGCTCAACACTAACTTGTACATATTCATTACCGCCATGTCCTTGTCATTTTAATTTGCTGCAGAATGGGTGGAGGAGGAGGAGGAGGAAGAGCAGCCGATGCAAACACCCAGCTAATAGAGGCGGATTCTGCACTTGACACAGTCTTTAACAGCTGTGGGCGGAGATTAGCTCTTAACCTGTTAATCATCTGTTAACTTCTTGAATTATGCTGTCAACATGTGAAAGCAACTTTTAATGTGCATGCACTTTTGGGCACCCAGTTGTGGGTGGTGTGTTACTATTACAGCTGGGGGTCTGCTGGAAGACCCTGTGCATGTTATTACAGAGTTTCTTAGAAGTCCAGTCAGTAGCTGTACTTCAAAGGGGACAGTGACTCTCCCTTTACACAGCAATATAGAAATATTTCTTTAAATAATACAAGCAATTAGAAAATAACAGGTTGAACTCATGAAAAGTAAAAAAAATGTAAAAATCTAAAAAATATATAAAAATTTGAATTACCCCCTCTATTCCCCCATCAAAAGTAAATATATTGAATAAATAATAAAAAATACACTACTATGGTACCACTAAGTCCATGAAAGTCCAATCTATCAAAATATTAAATCAATTAATATTGGGGCAGCACGCAGGGCAGCACGATGACTCAGTGGATAGCACTACAGCCTTGCAGCGCTGGAGTACTGGGTTTGAATCCCACCTAGGACAACATCTGCAAGGAGTTTGTATGTTCTCCCCGTGTTTGCGTGGGTTTCCTCCGGGTACTCCGGTTTCCTCCCACACTCCAAAAACATACTGATAGGAAATCTAGATTGTGAGCCCCATCTGGGGCAGTGACGATAATGTGTGCAAACTGTAAAGCGCTGCGGAATATGTTAGCGCTATATAAAAAAAAATAAAGAAATTAACTAGAGTTGAGCGAAATAGGTCGGTCAGATTCAAAAAAGACAGATTTTCGCCAAAGTCGGGTTTCGCTCGAAGGTCCTTTTCTCAGCCAATGAGCAAGGACGCAGACTGTGGGCAACGCGATGACATGGGCAGCGGCCAGCACCATCTTAGAGAAGGACACTGCAGTAACTGGCTTGCTTTGTGTGGCGTTACAGTGCCCATAAAAGCCCTCACCGCCGACCGCTATTTTACTTCTGCCGATCTTAGCGTAGAGAGTGGTTGCTGGTGCTGGTTCTCAGCAGGGAGAGCGTTAGGCAGTAAAAAAAACAATAATTCTGTGCTTATGCTGATAACGATTAGCTGTACAGTTAGTGTGCAGTGACAAGGGAGGGAGAATTTTGTTGAGTGTAGCAGCGCTGGTCCTTAGGCTGCCTGCCAGTCACAGGGGAGGAATTGCTTGTGTGGAGCAGCAGAGCTAATTATTAGGCTGCCTGCCAGTGAGAGGGGAGGAATTTATTGTGTACAGCAGCAGCAGAGCTGATTATAAAGGCTGCCTGCCAGTGACAGGAGAGGAATTGCTTGTGTGGAGCAGCAGAGCTGATTATTAGGCTGCTGTTTGCCAGGGAGAGGGGAGGAATTTCTTTAGCTGTGTGTACACAGCTGTGCAGATTGCATTTTAACACAGCACCTACACAGCTCTAATACTTTTATTTTTTTCTGCACAGTTACTGAGAGTTCATTTTTTCCCACACTGTATAGAGCTGTACGCTCCTCACACTACAGTGTACCGGCTGGTATCACGGACAAATACATGCTGACTATCTGTGTGTGACTCCGGAAATATATACGCAGATTTAAATTTTCCCCAAAACCGTATACAACTGGTATCTTCTGATACTGTACCGTTTTTCTGCCTTCTGTATTACAGTCAAATCTGTACTGAGAGAAAGTGTGTGTGTTATTCCTGAAATATATACAGAGATTTAAAATTACCCAACACTGTATACAGCTGTATGCTAGTGATACAGAATACTTTTTCTGCTTTTCATATTCTGGTGTTATCCATACTGAGCCTGTGACCGTGTGTGTTACTCCTGAAATATATACGGAGATTTAAAATTAACCCAACACTGTATACAGCTGTACACTACAGATACAGTACACTTTTTATGCTTTTCATATTCTGGTCTACTCCATACTGAGCCTGTGAGCGTGTGTGTTACTCCTCAAATATATACGGAGATTTAAAATTACCCCAACACTGTATACAGCTGTACGCTACTGATACAGTAAACTTTTTCTGCTTTTCATATTCTGGTGTTATCCATACTGAGCCTGTGACAATGTGTGTTACTACTGAAATATATACGGAGATTTCAAATTACCCCAACACTGTATACAGCTGTACGCTACTGATACTGTACACTTTTTCTGCTTTTCATATTCTGGTCTACTCCATACTGAGCCTGTGAGCTTGTGTGTTACTCCTCAAATATATATGGAGATTAAAATTACCCCAACACTGTATACAGCTGTACGCTAGTGAAACAGTACATTTTTTCTGCTTTTCATATTCTGGTGTTATCCATACTGAGCCTGTGACCGTGTGTGTTACTCCTGAAATATATACGGAGATTTAAAATTACCCCAACACTGTATACAGCTGTACGCTACTGACACAGTACATTTTTTATGCTATTCATATTTTGAACTACTCCATACTGAGCCTGTGAGCGTGTGTGTTACTCCTCAGATATATATGGAGATTTAAAATTACCCCAACACTGTATACAGCTGTACGCTAGTGATACAGAACACTTTTTCTGCTTTTCATATTCTGGTGTTATCCATACTGAGCCTGTGACCGTGTGTGTTATCCCTGAAATATATATGGAGATTTCAAATTACCCCAATACTGTATACAGCTGTACGCTGGTGATACAGTACACTTTTTCTGCTTTTCATATTCTGGTCTACTCCATACTGAGCCTGTGAGCGTGTGTGTTACTGCTCAAATATATACGGAGATTTAAAATTACCCCAACACTGTATACAGCTGTACGCTATCGATACAGTACATTTTTTATGCTTTTCATATTCTGGTGTTATCCATACTGAGCCTGTGACCGTGTGTGTTACTCCTGAAATATATACGGAGATTTAAAATTAACCCAGCACTGTATATGTCTGTACGCTTCTGACACAGTATACTTTTTTGCTTTTTATATTTTGGTTTAATCCATACTGAGCCTGTGAGAGTCTGTCTGTTACTCCGCAAATATATAAGGAGATTAAAATTTTTCACCCTCACTGTATACAGCTGTACGCTAGTAATACAGTACATTTTTTCCGCTTTTCATATTCTTGTGCTATCCATACTGAGCCTGTGGTCGTGTGTGTTACTCCTGAAATATATATGGAGATTTAAAATTACCCCAACACTGTATACAGCTGTATGCTAGTGATACAGTACACTTTTTATGCTTTTCATATTCTGGTGTTATCCATACTGAGCCTGAGACCGTGTGTGTTACTCCTGAAATATATATACGGAGATTTAAAATTAACCCAGCACTGTATACGTCTGTACGCTTCTGATACAGTACACTTTTTTGCTTTTTATATTCTGGTTTAATCCATACTGAGCCTATGAGAGTCTGTGCCTGTTACTCCGCAAATATATACGGAGATTAAAATTTTTCACCCTCACCATATACAGCTGTACGCTTCTGATACAGTACCATATATCTGCTGGTATTTTGGGTACATTTTTACAAACATGAGGAAGTATGGTGGAAAGGCCGCGGTCGTGGGCATGGGGGGCCACCTGGTACTGATGGTGGTGGTGCATCTGCTGGTAGTGACAAAAGCACAATAGCACCTAGGGCAGGAGGTGTTGAGCCTGCATCATGATCTGGCTCCAGAAGGCCTGGAAGGCTCCCTTTTCTGAGACTACGTAAACCGCTTTTTAAGCCGGAGCATCAGGAACATGTTTTGGCTTACATTGCCGAAACAGCCTCCAGCTCTACCGCCTCCTCCTCTGAAGGTTCAAATACTCCAAGCACTAAGTCGTCAGTGCAGGCTTCTGGTCAGGAACAACCCCTTTCCTTGTGTCATTCACCCCCACCAAAAGGGAAGTATGTGGCAGGCCACACTTCAGATTACTCCATGGAGCTCTTTTCACATACCATGCCTGTGTTATCAAGTCAAATCCTGAATTCCACAGTCCAACATGAATCTGACATGGAGTGCACTGATGCACAGCCACTGCTATATGATTGTGCTGGTACATTCAACCAGAGCACTACATTGCTCTCGCAGTCAACTGAGCCAGAATGTGACCCTGATGAAACTCAGGTGCCCCTTCCTGCGTACTATACCACCTTACACGGTGACACAGAGGAAGGTGCAGATGAAATTGAAGAGGAGGTGATGGATGACCCAGTTGTTGACCCCGATTGGCATCCAGTGGGGGAAGAGGGTGCCGCTGGCAATAGCTCAGAAGAGGAGGAGGATCTGCAGCAGGTATCAACATCGCAGCTGGGGTTATCTGGCAGGCCCGTAGCAGTCCAAACAGGTGTTAAAAAAACAAAAAGAGTTGCAGGACAGCTTGGCCAGACGGTCAAATTACCACAGCGTGCAAGCCCTGAAAATTTATACCATAGTACGAAGAGTCCAGTGTGGCACTTTTTTGACCAAAATTCTATTGATGAGGCAAAGGTTATCTGTAAGAAGAGCAGAAGGACCATTACCCGACGGAAAAATCTCAGAAATTTGAATACCAGTTGCATGTTGAGACATTTAATGAACATGCACTTGCAAGCGTGGACGGACTACAAAACCTCAGTTAGCACATGTGCACCTGCTCCGACTGAATGTAGCAAGCAACGCTCCATCGCTTCTCCCACTGTAAGCCCACCGGTTGGCACACTACCAGCAAGAAATGTTGAGGTGTCGTCGCAAGGCCAAAGCAGTCAGGTAATCACAATGTTTTTGCAATGAAAGACTGCATCTAGGCCATCAGCACCACCACCACCACCATCACCATCACCAACCCCCTCTCAGTCCGTCATGTCCATCGATAGTTCCACCATATGCACCTCTCAAGTCCAGCTGACCCTACCAGACACTCTGAGTAGGACAGGAAAGTACTCATCCTCTCATCCACGTACACTGGATTTGAATGCCTACATCGCCAAACTGATCTCATTAGAGATGATGCCCTTCCGTTTGGTTGAAAGCGCAGCATTCAGAGACCTCATGGCCTACACTGTCCCACGCTATGACCTACCCAGTCGGCACTTCTTTTCTAGGAAAAGCCATCCCTGCTCTCCACCTGTATGTGAAAGACCGCATTGTCCATGCACTCAAACAATCAGTGAGTGGAAAGGTGCACCTCACAACAGATGCATGGGCCAGTAGGCATGGCCAGGGCTGTTATGTGTCCATCACTGCACACTGGGTCAATGTGGTGGATGCAGGGTCCACAGGGGACAGCGGCGGTGGGACAGTGCTGCCTAGCCCACGGTATAGGCTGCAGTTGGCTGTAGGCGTTCGACCCTCCTCTTCCAGAAGCGAAAGCTCGTCAACAGAGCGCAGTCGCATGAGCACTCCATCTGCAACTGCCAGTGTTGCACCCGAGGTGTCTCACTATCGAACAGCTAGTGGTAAGTGTCAGCAGGCTGTTTTAAAAATTATGTCTTTGGGCGACAATAGACACACCGCAGAGGTACTGGCCGACTACTTGCAGCAAGAAACTGAGTCATGGCTGGGCAGTCTATATCTTGAGCCAGGCAAGGTAGTCAGTGATAACGGCCGAAATTTTGTGGCGGCCATAGCCCTGGCAAAACTCAGACACATACCTTGCCTGGCTCACACCTTGAACCTGGTGGTGCAGTGCTTTATAAATAATTATCCGGAGTTAACTGCCCTACTCCATAAAGTGCGAAGACTGTGCTCGCACATCTTTTGCTCGCCCGTAGACTACAGTCGTATGCATAGGCTGCAGCGATCGCGCCACCTCCCCAAGCACCGCCTAATCATAGAAGTTGCAACAAGGTGGAACTTCACCATGCACGTGGTTGAGAGGCTGTGCAAACAGAGGCAGGCTGTAATACATTTATGGAAGGATACACGGCAAGCAGTTTGAGGGCAGATATGGAGTTGTCGGGTGTGCAGTGGTCAAAGCTGAAAGAACTTTGTAAAGTCCTTCAGTGTTTTGAGGAATGCACACGGCTGGTAAGCGCAGACGACGCCATCATAAGCATGAACATCCCACTTATGCGTGGAGAGGAGGAGAAGGATCTGCAGCAGGCATCGACATCGCGGCAGCAGTTATCTGGCAGGCCCATAGCAGTACAAAAACGTCTTAAAAAAAAAAAGAGTTGCAGGACAGCTTGGCCAGATGGTCAAATTAGCACAGCGTGCAAGCCCTGAAAATTTATACCATAGTAGGAAGAGTCCAGTGTGGCACTTTTTTGACCAAAATCCTATTGATGAGGCAAAGGTTATCTGTAAGAAGTGCAGAAAGACCTTTAGCCAAGGGAAAAATCTCAGAAATTTGAATACCAGTTGCATGCTTAGACATTTAAAGAACTTGCACTTGCAAGCGTGGACGGACTACAAAACCTACAAATATCCCTCCCCCCAGGACCGGCGTGAGCACCTGGTGCACCTGGGGAAGTGTCGGTTCCCTGAGCAGGTTGGGGGGCGACTCGTGGGGACTGCACTGGCACAGAGCCCCTCATAGTACAAAAAAGTGTCTCTGACAGTGGGAGGGCCCACTCGCCGTCCAACACACCGGCGTACTATGAGGGGCCCTGTGCCAGTGCCGACGCCCATGAGTCGGCCCCCACTGCTTGCTCAGGGCCCCAGCACTTGCAACACTTACCTCTCCATGCTCCACCGCTGTGACGTCTTCCGCGTTTCCTGACAGTGACATTCAGGTTAGAGAGCGCGATGACGTCACGTCTGTACGCCCTCTGTCTAAACAGTCCAAGTGCAGAGAGCTTTAAGATGATGATGCTGAGGAGTCCAGAGTAGAGCACTGCACAGCGAGAAGAGGTATTTCATTTTTTTTAATGTTTGGAGCAATATATGGGGAGCATTATACACTGGAGAATTAGATATGGGGCCCATCATACACTGGAACATTCTAAATGGGGGACATCAGACACTGGAGCAGCATTTACAAGGCCTATTAGACACTGGATCATTAATAATGGGCCCATTATATATGGAGCATGATTTTGGCCCATAAGACACTGGAGCATCATCCATGGGGCCTGTTTTGTTTCGGTAGCTGAGGAGGACAGGAACAACAGCAGGGCAGCAGAATACCTGAGATGTTGGTAACTGATGGGTTGCAGATTCCTAAACTAACGACACAACTAGAGGTAGCCGTGGAGCGTTCCTACGTTGATCCTAGATGCCTCGTCACAACCTGAGAGATAACTACACCTAGAGGCAGAAAGATGAAAGCTATCTGCCCCGGAGCAGATCCCCAAAGAAAATAGGAAGCCCCCAAACATATAATGGCGGTTAGACAAGATGAAAACACAAACATAGGCAGAAAATAGATTGAGCAAACGCTGGGGCCACAAGCTGACTAAATAGGATAGGAAAGGAGAGATTACTTTCTGCAACCCAGAAAAACCTACAAAAATCTAACAATTCTGATTACAAAAATACTGAGATCACACGATCACACCAGCCGCTAAATCAGATCTCAGTGTGAACAAAACCAAGCTGCAGCCGCTGAAAAAACAGGAAAAAGCAAATGAGCAAATAACAGTGGCTGCAGATAAACTGAGGAGCTCAGGCCCCAGGAGGGGACCTGGCTGACCTTCACAAAAGTGCAGAAAACAATGCAAAAAGCAAGCACAAAAAGAAAAGCAAAAAATATCTTATCTGAAAGCAGGAGATGCAGGCAAGACTCCAGCAAACTTCCAAATGAACCAGGAACCACAATTGAGACAAGAACAATTGATCACCGGCAACCATAATGGGAGGTAACCTCCCTTATATCAGACTTTTTGGTCAAATCAGTCAATGGCTTAACAATACCGGAGAAATTACCAATAAATTTACGATAAAAATTGGCAAAACCCAAAAATCTCTAAAGAGCCTTTAATGAAGTAGGTTGGACCCAATCACAGATGGCTTGAACCTTGACCTGGTCTGTTGTGAATGGGCTTGAGATGAGTTCTGAGCAGAGGCTCCCTCTGGTGGTTACAAGCGGTACTGGTCTGTCCAGTGAAGATTATGAAGATTGTGAGGATTGGGAATCAGGTGTTCCTGACTGGTCTTATATAAGGGAGTCACCTTCCCATCAGGTTTGCCGGTGATCAATTGTTCTGGTCTCTATCCTTGATTCCTGTTTCCCTTGTAGCCTGCTGTGTCGTGTCTGCATCTCCTGCTAACAGATAAGACATTTTCTTCTTTTTGTGTTTGTGCTTGATTTTTGCATTTTGTCCTGCACTTCTGTGGGGGCCTTCAGGGTCCCCTCCGGGGGCTTTTGCCCTCTCAGTTTAGTTCAGCCACTGATGTTTGTACTTTTGCTTTTTCCAGTTTTTTCAGTGGCTGCTGTTTTGATTTTGTTACACCAGAGAACTAATTTAGGTGGTAGAGGTCGTGTGATCTCAGGTGTTTTTGAAATTAGTAGAGTTGGTGCTTTTCAGGGTTTTCTGGGATTGCAGTAAGTACCCTTCCTATCCTTTTCTATTTAGTTAGTTTGGACCCCAACGTTTGCTCATACTATTTTCTGTCTGTGTCAGTATTTCTTCTTGTCTAACCGCCATTACATGTTTGGGGGCTTTCTGTTATCTTTGGGGTTCTGCTCCGGGGCAGATAGCTTTCCTATATCTGTCTTTAGGTGTAGTTAGTTTCTCAGGCTGTGACGAGGCGTCTAGGACCAACGTAGGAACGCTCCACGGCTGCCTCTAGTTGTTGTGGTTAGTCAGGGTACTGCAATCTCATAGATTCCAACTGCTCTGGTGTATTGCCTTTTTTGCCTGCACTCCTCAGCTACCGAAACATAACAGTATCACCGGCCCAAAATTTAAAATTGTATGGTACTCACAGAAGGGAAAAATATTGTGAAAGAAAAAAGGTTGTCAGAGTTGTCAGAGATATTTTTCTGTTTGTTGCATTTTTTTTTTTTTCCCTCTGTATCTCTGGGTGCTGGGGAGGATTTTTTCTCTCAATGGAGTTTGCACAGTTGTCTGGCCGTGTGGATCAGCTTGCCACTGAGGTTCAGAGTATTGCTGCATATCTTGCTAGGTTGCCTGTTGTGGAACCTAGGATTCCCATGCCAGATTTGTATTTAGGGGATCGAGCTACGTTTCAGAATTTCAAAAATAATTGTAAATTGTTTTTTGCCTTAAAATCTAAGTCCTCAGGGAACGCAGCGCAGCAGGTTCAAATTGTCATCTCTCTCATGGGCGGCGATCCTCAGGATTGGGCTTTTTCCCTGACACCTGGGATCCTGTTTTGAGTGATGTTGATGCATTTTTTCAGGCTTTGGGGTAATTGTACGATGAGCCTAATGTCACTGATCAAGCTGAAAAAGCCTTGTTGGCATTAAATCAGGGGCTTGATGACGCTGAGTTATACTGTCAGAGATTCCGTAGGTGGGCAGTCCTGACCAAGTGGAATGACGACGCTTTGGCGGCCCTTTTTCGGAAGGGTCTGTCAGATAATGTAAAGGATGTTATGGTGGGATTCCCTGTCCCCTCTGGTCTCAATGATTCTATGTCATTAGCGATTCAAATTGACAGACGTTTGCGTGAGCGGAGAAGTATGCGTGGAATAGTGTTGCCTTGTGAACCTGCTTCTGAATCCATGCAGTGTGATAGATTGGTGTCTGGGGCACAGCGTCATGAGTTTCGAAAGCGCAATGGGTTATGTTTCTACTGTGGTGATGCCTCTCATGCTATTTCAGTCTGCCCTAAGCGGGGAAGACGTTTTGCACGCTCAGTTGTTTTGGGTAGTGTTCAGACTAAGTTTTTATTAACTGTCACTCTGATATGCTCTCTGTCCTCATTTTCTGCTCAGGCTTTCGTTGATTCTGGAGCAGCTATTAACCTGATGGATTATGATTTTGCTAAACGTTGTGGGTTTCCCTTGATACCCCTACAGAAGTCTATTCCCCTACTGGGGATCGATTCTACACCTTTGGCTGAGAATAAACCTCAGTTCTCTACTCAGGTGATAATGAGGGTTGAACCTGATCATCAAGAGTGCTGCAAATTTTTGGTTCTGTATAATCTGCATGACATTATCGTACTGGGTTTCCCTTGGCTACAGTCTCATAATCCTGTTTTGGATTGGAAATCTGTGTCTGTAACCAGTTGGGGCTGCCAATGTGTTAATACCAACACTCCTGTTTTTTCTGCCTCCCCCCAGGCTCAGGATGTTCCTGACTTTTTGATTGATTTCTCTGATGTATTTAGCGAAAGTAAATCTGCATCCTTGCCTCCCCATAGGAGCTATGACTGCGCTATTGAATTAGTGCCTGGTAGTAAATTCCCTAAAGGTCGCCTTTTTAACTTGTCTGTACCTGAACATGATGCTATGCGGTCTTATATCAAGGAGACATTGGAGAAGGGTCATATCAGACCATCCTCTTCACCCTTAGGTGCCGGTTTTTTCTTTGTGGCCAAAAAGGATGGTTCATTAAGGCCGTGTATTGATTATCGTCTTTTGAACAATATTACTGTGAAATATCAATACCCGTTACCCTTGATTTCTGACCTGTTTTCCAGGGTGAAAAACGCTACTTGGTTTACCAAGCTTGACCTCAGGGGGGCATATAACCTTATTCGCATTAAGCACGGGGATGAATGGAAGACGGCATTCAATACCCCGGAGGGGCATTTTGAGTACCTAGTGATGCCCTTTCGGCTCACTAATGCTCCTTCTGTCTTCCAGTCCTTCATGAATGACATTTTCAGGATTTTGTGGATAAATTTCTGATTGTTTATTTGGATGATATCTTGATTTTTTCTAATGACTGGGACTCTCATGTGAAACATGTTCGAACTGTATTCCAGATTTTGAGAGAGAATGCTCTGTATGTGAAGGGATCAAAGTGTCTTTTTGGCGTACAGAGGATCTCATTTCTGGGATTCATTTTGTCCCCATCTGTTATTGAAATGGACCCGTCAAGGTTCAGGCCATCTGTGATTGGGTCCAACCTACTTCATTAAAGGCTCTTCAAAGATTTTTGGGTTTTGCCAATTTTTATCGTAAATTTATTGGTAATTTCTCGGTTATTGTTAAACCATTAACTGATTTGACCAAAAAGGGTTCTGATGTGGTGAATTGGCCTCCTGAGGCAGTCTCTGCATTTCAGGAACTTAAGCAGAGATTCACTTCTGCTCCTGTTCTACGGCAGCCTGATGTTTCTCTGCCATTTCAGGTGGAGGTTGATGCCTCTGAAATTGGGGCAGGTGCCGTTTTGTCCCAAAAAGATCCAGAGACCTCTAAAAGTAACCCTTGTGCCTTTTTCTCTCTAAAATTTTCTCCTACTGAACGTAATTATGACGTGGGTAATCGGGAGTTATTGGCCATGATGTGGGCTTTTGAAGAGTGGAGACATTGGCTGGAGGGAGCCAAACATCAGGTGGTGGTCCTTACTGACCATAAGAATCTGGTTTATCTGGAATCTGCCAAGCGACTCAATCCTAGACAGGCCAGGTGGGCCTTGCTTTTCACACGTTTTAATTTTGTGGTTTCATTTCTTCCTGGCACTAAGAATGTTAAGGCGGATGCCCTCTCGAGGAGCTTCCTTGCGGACTCTCCTGAGTTATCTGATCCTTCTGTTATTTTGAAAGAGGGTGTAGTTCTTTCCGCCATCTCACCTAATTTGAGACTTGCTCTGGAGGGGTGTCAGGAGGATAGGCCCGAGCGCTGCCCTGTTGGAAAATTGTTTGTCCCGGAAAAGTGGAAAAAGAGTGTGATGTCTGAGATTCATTGTTCCGCGTTGGCTGGGCATCCCAGAATTTTTGGTACCAGAGACATGGTTAGTCGGTCCTTTTGGTGACCTACCTTGTCTCGTGATGTCAGGGAATTTGTGCAGTCCTGCGGGACTTGCTCTCGCTCCAAGCCTTGCTCTCGCTCTAGTGGTTTGTTGATGCCATTGCCTGTGCCCAAGAGACCATGGACCCATATCTCTATGGATTTCATTTCCGACCTTCCTGTTTCTCAGAGAATGACCGCCATCTGGGTGATTTGTGATAGGTTTTCCAAGATGATACATCTTGTGCCATTACCTAAGTTGCCTTCCTCCTCTGAATTGGTGCCGTTGTTCCTTCAGCACGTGGTTCGTTTACACGGCATTCCTGAGAATATAGTGACTGACAGAGGAGTCCAGTTTGTTTCCAGATTTTGGAGGACTTTTTGTTCTAAACTGGGTGTTCAATTGTCTTTCTCCTCGGCATTTCATCCTCAGACCAATGGTCAAACTGAGAGAACAAACCAGACATTGGAGACTTATCTAAGATGCTTTGTGTCTGCTGATCAGGATGACTGGGTCTCTTTTTTGCCTTTGGCTGAGTTTGCTCTTAATAATAGGGCTAGCTCTGCCACTTTGATGTCTCCGTTTTTCTGTAATTCTGGGTTTCACCCTCGATTTTCTTCAGGACAGACGGAGGCTTCTGTCTGTCCAGGTGTTGACTCTGTTGTGGAGCGTATGCAACAGATTTGGGACCAGGTAGTGGAGAGGTTGTCCCTCTCTCAGGAGAGGGCCCAGCGGTTTGCTAACCGGCATAGGACTGATGGTCCTCGGTTTAAAGTAGGGGACTTGGTCTGGTTGTCCTCAAAAAATATTCCTATGAGAGTAGCATCTCCTAAATTTAAGCCTAGGTTCATTGGACCTTATAAGATCATGGAGATTCTTAATCCTGTTTCTTTTCGTTTGCTTCTTCCAGGGACATTTAAGATCCATAACGTGTTCCACAAGTCCTTGTTGAAGAGGTTTGTTGAGCCAGTGGTTCCTGCTGCTGTGCCTCCTGACCCTGTTTTGGTTGAGGGCAATCTGGAGTATGTGGTTGAGAAAATATTAGATTCTCGTTTTTCTAGACGGAAACTCCAGTATTTGGTTAAGTGGAGAGGTTATGGTCAGGAAGACAATTCTTGGGTGTTTGCTTCGGACATCCATGCTAGGAGACTCATCCGTGCGTACCATAGAACTCATCCTGACCGACCTGGTTGCTCAAATGAGGGTTCGGTGACCCCTCCTCAAGGGGGGGTACTGTTGTGAATGGGCTTGAGATGAGTTCTGAGCAGAGGCTCCCTCTGGTGGTTACAAGCGGTACTGGTCTGTCCAGTGAAGATTGTGAAGATTGTGAGGATTGGGAATCAGGTGTTACTGACTGGTCTTATATAAGGGAGTCACCTTCCCATCAGGGTTGCCGGTGATCAATTGTTCTGGTCTCTATCCTTGATTCCTGTTTACCTTATAGCCTGCTGTGTCGTGTCTGCATCTCTTGCTAACAGATAAGACATTTTCTTCTTTTTGTTTTTGTGCTTGATTTTTGCATTTTGTCCTGCACTTCTGTGGGGGCCTTCAGGGTCCCCTACGGGGGCTTTTGCCCTCTCAGTTTAGTTCAGCCACTGATGTTTGTACTTTTGCTTTTTCCAGTTTTTTCAGTGGCTGCTGTTTTGATTTTGTTACACCAGAGAACTAATTTAGGTGGTAGAGGTCGTGTGATCTCAGGTGTTTTTGAAATTAGTAGAGTTGGTGCTTTTCAGGGTTTTCTGGGATTGCAGTAAGTACCCTTCCTATCCTTTTCTATTTAGTTAGTTTGGGCCCCAACGTTTGCTCATATTATTTTCTGTCTGTGTCAGTATTTCTTCTTGTCTAACCGCCATTACATGTTTGGGGGCTTTCTGTTATCTTTGGGGTTCTGCTCCGGGGCAGATAGCTTTCCTATATCTGTCTTTAGGTGTAGTTAGTTTCTCAGGCTGTGACGAGGCGTCTAGGACCAACGTAGGAACGCTCCACGGCTGCCTCTAGTTGTTGTGGTTAGTCAGGGTACTGCAATCTCATAGATTCCAACTGCTCTGGTGTATTGCCTTTTTTGCCTGCACTCCTCAGCTACCGAAACATAACACTGGTCCATTTCAATAACAGACGGAGACAAAATGAATCCCAGAAATGAGACCTTCTGTACGCCAAAAAGACACTTTGATCCCTTCACATACAGTGCATTCTCTCTCAAAATCTGGAACACAGTCCGAACATGTTTCACATGAGAGTCCCAGTCATTGGAAAAAATCAAGATATCATCCAAATAAACAATCAGAAATTTATCCACAAAATCCCTGAAAATGTCATTCATGAAGGATTGGAAGATGGAAGGATCATTAGTGAGCCCAAAGGGCATCACTAGGTACTCAAAATGCCCCTCTGGGGTATTAAACGCCGTCTTCCATTCATCCCCGTGCTTAATGCGAATAAGGTTATACGCCCCCCTGAGGTCAAGCTTCGTAAACCAACTAGCACTTTTACCCTGGAAAACAGGTCAGAAATCAAGGGTAACGGATATTGATACTTCACAGTGATCCTATTCAAGAGACGATAATCAATACACGGCCTCAATGAACCATCCTTTTTGGCCGCAAAGAAAAAACCGTCACTCAAGGGTGAAGAGGATGGTCTGATATGACCCTTCTCCAATGACTCCTTGATATAAGATCGCATAGCATCGTGTTCAGGTACAGACAAGTTAAAAAGGCGACCTTTAGGAAATTTACCACCAGGCACAAATTTAATAGCGCAATCGTAGCTCCTGTGAGGGGCAAAGATGCAGATTTACTTTCACTAAATACATCCGAAAAATCAGTCAAAAAGTCAGGAACATCCTGAGACTTGGGAGAGGCAGAAAAAACAGGAGTGTCGGCATTAACACATTGGCAGTCCCAACTGGTCACAGACACAGATTTCCAATCCAAAACAGGATTATGAGACTGTAACCAAGGGAAACCTAGTACAATAATGTCATGCAGATTATACAGCACCAGAAATTTGCAACTCTCCTGATGATCTGGTTCAACCCTCATTATCACCTGAGTAGAAAACTGGGGTTTATTCTCTGCCAAAGGGGTAGAATCAATGCCCAGTAGGGGAATAGACTTCCACAGGGGTATCATGAGAAACCCACAACGTTTGGCAAAGTCAAAATCCATCAGGTTAATAGCTGCTCCTGAATCAACAAAAGCCTGAGCAGAAAATGTGGACAGGGAGCAAATCAGGGTAACAGTCAACAGAAATTTAGTCTGAACACTACCCAAGACAACTGAGCGTGCAAAACGTCTTCCCCGCTTAGGGCAGACTGAAATAGCATGAGAGGCATCACCACAGTAGAAACATAACCCATTGCGCTTTCGAAACTCATGACGCTGAGCCCCAGAAGTCACTCTATCACACTGCATAGGCTCAGAAGCTGGCTCACAAGGCAATACTATCTCACGCATACCTCTGCGCTCACACAAACATCTGTCAATTTGAATAGCCAATGACATAGAATCATTGAGACCAGAGGGAGCAGGGAATCCCACAATAACATCCTTTACATTCTCTGACAGCCCCTTCCGAAAAAGGGCTGCCAAAGCATCATCATTCCATTTGGTCAGGACTTCCCACTTTCGGAATTTCTGACAATACAACTCAGCGTCTTCAAGACCCTGTGTTGTGAATGTGTTAGAAATGAATTCTGAGCAGAAGCTCACTCTAGTGGTTACAAACAGTACTGAACCATTCAATGAGGATTGGCAATCAGGAGTTACAGACTGGTCTTATATAAGGGAGGTTCCCTCCCATCATGGTTGCCGGTGATCAATTGTTCTTGTCTCAACTGTGGTTCCTGGTTCACTTGGAAGCTTGCTGAGTCTTGCCTCTTCTCCTGCTCTCAGATAAGATATTTTCTGTTTTTATTTTTGTGCTTGCTTTTTGCATTGTTCCCTGCACTTCTGTGGAGGTCAGCCAGGTCCCCTCCGGGGGCTTGTGCTCCTCTCAGTTTATCTGAGCCACTGTTATTTGTTCATTTGCCTTTTCCAGTTTTTTCAGTGGCTGTGGCTTAGTTTTGTTACACCAGAGAACTAATTTAGGTGGTAGAGGTCGTGTGATCTCATGTGTTTTTGCAATTAGTAGAGTTGGTATTTTTTAGGGTTTTTTGGATTGCAGTAAGTGTCCTTCCTATACTTTTTCTTTCTAGGCAGATTAGGCCCCAACGTTTGCTCTTACTATTTTCTGTCTGTGTCTGTATTTCCTCTTGTCTAACCGCCATTACATGTTTGGGGGCTTCCTATGTTCTTTGGGGATCTGCTCCGGGGCAGATAGTTTTCCTCTTTCTATCTTTAGGTGTAGTTAACCTCTCAGGCTGTGACGAGGCATCTAGGACCAACGTAGAAACGCTCCACGGCTGCCTTTAGTTGTGGTGGTTTGTCAGGGTACTGCAATCCAGTAGATTCCAACCTCTCTGGTGTATTGCCGTTTTTGCCTGCTCTCCTCAGCTACCAAATCATAACAACCCTGATTCAATGCCAACAAGGTTTTTTCAGCTTGATCAGTGACATTAGGTTCATCGCACAATAACCCCAGAGCCAGAAAAAATGCATCAATATCATTCAAAACAGGATACCCAGGTGTCAGGGAAAAAGCCCAATCCTGAGGATCGCCACGCAGGAGAGAGATGACAATTTGAACTTACTGTGCTGCGTTACTTGAGGACTTAGGCTTTAAGGCAAAAAATAACTTACAGTTATTTTTGAAATTCAGAAATTTAGCCCGATCCCCCAAAAACAAATCTGGTATGGGAATCCTAGGTTCCACAACCGGCAACCTAGCAAGATAGGTAGCAATACTCCGAACCTCAGTGGCAAGCTGATCCACTTGGCCAGACAACTGTGCATACTCCATTGAAAGAAAAATAAAATCGTCCTCAGCACCCAGAGAAAAAGAGGGAAAAAAATGCAACAGACAGAAAAAAAAAAAAAACTCTGACAACTTGACAACTTTTTTCTTTCCACACTTTTTTTCCCTTCTGTGAGTACCATAAAATTTTCAGTTATGGCCGGTGATACTGTTGTGTTTCGGTAGCTGAGGAGGACAGGAACAACAGCAGGGCGGCAGAACACCTGAGATGTTGGTAACTGATGGGTTGCAGATTCCTAAACTAACGACACAACTAGAGGTAGCCGTGGAGCGTTCCTACGTTGATTCTAGACGCCTCGTCACAGCCTGAGAGATAACTACACCAAAAGGCAGAAAGATGAAAGCTATCTGCCCCGGAGCAGATCCTCAAAGAAAATAGGAAGCCCCCAAACATATAATGGCGGTTAGACAAGATGAAAACACAAACATAGGCAGAAAATAGATTGAGCAAACGCTGGGGCCACAAGCTGACTAAATAGGATAGGAAAGGAGAGATTACTTTCTGCAACCCAGAAAATCCTACAAAAATCCAACAATTCTGATTACAAAAATACTGAGATCACACGATCTCACCACCCGCTAAATCAGATCTCGGTGTGAACAAAACCAAGCTGCAGCCGCTGAAAAAACAGGAAAAAGCAAATGAGCAAATAACAGTGGCTGCAGATAAACTGTGAGGAGCTCAGGCCCCAGGAGGGGACCTGGCTGACCTTCACAAAAGTGCAAAAAACAATGCGAAAAGCAAGCACAAAAAGAAAAGCAAAAAAATATTTATCTGAAAGCAGGAGATGCAGGCAAGACTCCAGCAAACTTCCAAATGAACCGGGAACCACAATTGAGACAAGAACAATTGATCACCGGCAACCATCATGGGAGGGAACCTCCCTTATATCAGACCAGTCCGTGATTCCAGATTGCCACTCCTCGCTGAAAGGTTCAGTACTGTCTATAACCACCAGAGGGAGCCTCTGCTCAGAAACCATCTCTAGCACATTCTTAACAGGGGCCCATCATATACTGGAGCATTCTTAACGGGGCAGATCAGACACTGTTGCATCATCCATGGGGCCCATTATATACTGGAGCATTCTAAATGGGGCTGATCAGACACTGGAGCAGCATCCATGGGGCCCATGATATACTGGAGCATTCTAAAAGGGGAAAACAGACCCTGGAGCAGCTTTACGGGGACCATTATACAATGGATCATTAATAATGGGGCCCATTATATATGGAGCATGATTTTGGCCTGTAAGACACTGGAGCATCATCCATGGAGTCCATCATATACTGGAGCATTCTAAATGGGGGACATCAGATACTGGATCAGCATTTATGAGACACATTATACACTGGAGCATTATAAATGGGGTCCATTATATATGGAGCATTATTTTGGATCATAAGACACTGATGACACATAGGTTGCCAGCAAAATGGCTCGCTTTGTCCTCCTCTTCCTCAGACTTCTCCAATTCCTCCATTTGCAGCTGCTTTACGTCCATTATACACCTCAACATATGCCATTTTTGCCACCTCCCTATCTGGGCTGTCCCCCCTCCTCCACCCCCCAACTTTTTATATTCTGGTGTGATCCATACTGAGCCTGTGAGAGCCTATGTCTGACTCTGGCAAAATATACTGAGATTTTCAATTTCGCCAACCCTGTATACAGCTGTACGCTTCTAATACATTACCCTTTTTCTACTTTTTATATTCTGGTGTGATCAATGCTGAGCCTGTGAGAGCCAGTGTCTGACTTTGGCAAAATTTACAATTTCCCCAACTCTGTATACAGCTGTACGCTTCAATACATTACCCTTTTTCTACTTTTTATATTCTGGTGTGATCAATACTGAGCCTGTGAGAGCCAGTGTCTGACTTTGGCAAAATTTACAATTTCCCCAACTCTGTATACAGCTGTACGCTGCTAATACATTACCCTTTTTCTACTTTTTATATTCTGGTGTGATTAATACTGAGCCTGTGAGAGCCAGTGTCTGACTCTGGCAAAATATACGTAGATTTACAATTTTCCCAACCCTGTATACAGCTGTACGCTTCTAATACATTACCCTTTTACTACTTTTTATATTCTGGTGTGATCAATACTGAGCCTGTGAGAGCCAGTGTCTGACTCTGGCAAAATATACGGAGATTTACAATTTCCCCAACCCTGTATACAGTGTAGCTTCTAATAATTACCCTTTTTCTACTTTTATATTCTGGTGTGATCAATACTGAGCCTGTGAGGCCTGTGTCTGACTCTGCAAATATACGGAGATTTTCAATTTCCCAACCCTGTATACAGCTATACGCTTCAAATACCTTACCCTTTTCTACTTTTTATATTATGGTGTGATACATACTGAGACTGTGAGAGCCAGTGTCTGACTCTGGCAAAATATAAGTAGATTTACAATTTCCCCAACCCTGTATACAGCTGTACGCTTCTAATACATTATCCTTTTTCTACTTTTTATATTCTGGTGTGATCAATACTGAGCCTGTGAGAGCCAGTATCTGTTAGGGATCGAGTTCCCGCTGCTGCACAAGGGGAATCCCCCATCCATCTCCGGCCGCACTGGAGCCTGCTCAGCGGAGACGTCGGTCCCAGCGTCTCGCTCAGTCTAATACTGTGCAGAGGCTTGTTGCTGCCTCTTCTGGTTCCTTTATTATAACCAGTGCTGAAGCAGGCAGTCTTGGGACTAAGTCCTGTGTTTCTCCATCTGAGCATGCCCAGGGCAAGATCTTCCATTGGAGATCAGGGGTCACATGCACGGTTACAGCAGCGACTCCCATTGGTCCGCCAGGAAGGTCCTGAAACTGCTTGTGTTCTGGAACAGTTTCTCATTAGTCCTTTTCTGGAAGGTCCAGTAGCTGATACTATAAAAGGTGTGCATGTGTGCTAGTATCAAATCTGTTACGTGCTTGCGCCAGTGTGGTCATGTATGCATGTGGTTAGGTCCGGCTGAAATAAGCCCCTAGAATACCAGCACCTCCAGTGAGGAGTTTCCTATGCACGTGTTCAGGGCTCGGCTGAAAACCCCATTAGAATACCGACTACTCCAGTGAGGAGATTATTGCTTGTTTTCTGATTGCATGACCACAGACTGCAATCCGCTTAGCTGTCATCTCTGTCCCCTGTGAGTCTGACAGGATACAGTCTTTGTGACAGCGGCTCTGTGAATTAACAGAGTCCGCTTATATCGCCATATAGCGCTACAGCATTTTAGTTAGTGACTCTGTGGAATGACAGAGTTCACCCATACCGCCATATAATGCTACGGCGTTTACATCTGCGACTCTGCGGGATAACAGAGTTCGCTCATACTGCCTATTTGCGCCATCTTACTAGCAGCAGGCTCTGCCTGCACGGTGGACCTTGGGCTGCGAACGCACCTCTCCTTAATATCTATTAGGTGCGTTCCGCAGGCCCTTAACATAATACTAGCGCCAGGGTCTGGCTAGTAAAATGGCGGACGACCAGCACCTAGGGCAGTTCATCCAGCAGCTGGAGGGTAGGTTGGCGGCTCTCGAGCGCACAACCTCAGCTTTGGATGTTACTGCAGTCGCTGTTCAGGCTGCTAGTGCAGCAGCAGCCAGTTTGTCCTCTGCCACCTCTGCCCTGAACTTATCCCATCTCCCGCTTCCTGACAAGTTTTCTGGTGACAGTAAACATTGTCGGGGATTCGTAAGCCAGTGGTCTATACAGCTCGAGCTTCTGGCAGCACGTTTTCCCATGGAGCGGGCAGAAGTCGGTTTCATAGTATCACTTCTGTCGGGCAGAGTGTTGGAATGGGCAAGGCCGCTGTGGTGTGGTGCGGAGTGCTCCTCGGTTTCTGGAGGCTCTTAAAAAGGTATTTTTAGGCCCTCAGATCACCCACGATACGGCGCTCCAACTGCTGGCAATGTCACAGGGTTCGTCCATGGTCAGCCAGTTTTCGGTCCAATTTCGGACTCTAGCCTCTGAGTTAGAGTGGCCGGATAAAGTCCTCATTCCGGTATACTGGAGAGGGAGATTCCTGCCTCACTGGAGAAGCTTATCTCCATATCTACCCGCAATGACCTTCGTTTTCACGAGAGGAGGTTGGAGCGGGCCCAGTGTAGGCAGAGGTTCCGGCTGGCTCCCACCTTTGCCAAACCTCTAGAATCTCCCATTCAGGGGTCCGACTCCCAGAAGGCCATGGATATTGCTCTAGCGGGACCTAAGTCTCGGCCCGCTCGAGTTCCCGTGGTTTGTAACAATTGCCAACAGTTACGACATTATGCCAATAGATGTCCCCAGCGATCGGGAACACGATCGTGTCTAGTAACCATGGGAGGAGGTTCACTAGATTCAGCGGCATTTGCCTCCAAGCTGTCCTTTAAAGGGACAATCTCTTTTGGTCCATCCACACTAACAGTTGAGCTTTGTGTGGATTCTGGAGCAGAGGGGAATTTTATGTCCTCTGCCTTCGCTCTCCGCCACACAATACCTTAGGTGATGCTCGCCAAACCGGTGACTGTTCGAGTGGTGAATGGATCAATACTGCCCTCACAGATCACACATAAGACAATCCCTCTCACATTATCTATGTCTCCTTCCCATCAGGAGATTATCTCTTTCCTAGTCCTTCCCGAGGGTATAGATGAGGCTCTGCTGGGAGTACCTTGGCTTCGTCTTCACTCCCCACATATTGAGTGGTCCTCTGGGAGGATACGGGGTTGGATTGAATCTTGTAAAGGTAGATGTGTGAGGGAGAGTGTTCAGGTTGCTACTACAGGGATACCTGCAGATCTCACTTCCCTTCCCAAGTGTTATTGGTCCTATGTAGACGTGTTCTCCAAAAAGGCTGCGGAGACTCTTCCACCTCACCGCCCCTATGACTGTCCTATTGACCTCTTGCCTGGAGCAGAACCGCCCCGGGGAAGGGTTTATCCCATCTCTCTCCCAGAGACGGAGACTATGTCCCAATACATCCAGGAGAATCTGGCAAGAGGGTTCATTAGGAAGTCAGTGGGACGAACGGAAGACGGCTTTTAATACCAGGGATGGGCACTATGAATATCTGGTGATGCCCTTTGGGCTCTGTAATGCCCCAGCCATTTTCCAAGACTTTGTTAATGACATCTTCCGGGATATGTTTTCCACCCCGGGTTGCGAACGCACCTCCCCTCAATATCTATTAGGTGCGTTCCGCAGGCCCTTAACAGTGTCTGACTCTGGCAAAATATATGGAGATTTACAATTTTCCCAACCCTTCATACAGCTGTACGCTTCTAATACATTACCCTTTTTCTACTTTTTATATTATGGTGTGATCCATACTGAGACTGTGAGAGTCAGTGTCTGACCCTGGCAAAATAAACGTAGATTTACAATTTCTCCAACCCTGTATACAGCTGTCCACTTCTAATACATTACCCTTTTTCTACTTTTTATATTCTGGTCTAATCCATACAGAGCCTGTGAGCGTCTGTTAATCCGGAAATAAATACGGAGATTTATAATTACCCCCAGACTGTATACATCTGTACGCTTGGGATACAATAACCTTTTTTGCAGAAAGTTGTCCTCCCCCCAGCTGTAAGTGCATCATTGACACCTGTAACATTGGCCCACATGTGTGCTTATTTCTTGCGGATCTTTTAATATTCCTGTGTAATCCATACTGAGCCTGTGAGTGTCATTGTCTGACTCCTGAAATATATACGTTGATTTCCAATATTTTCCCTAGACTATATATAACTGGTATCTGCTCATACAGTACCCCTTTTTCATATTTTTATATTATTGTGTAATCCATACAGAGCCTGAGAGCGTCATTGTCTGTCTCCTGAAATATATACGGAGATTTAGAATATTTTCACTATACTGCCTTGTATCTGGTGATACAGTTCCCCTTTTTCATCTTTTTATATTATTGTGTAATCCATACTGAGCCTGAGAGCGTCAGTGTCTGCCTCCTGAAATATATACGGAGATTTAGAATATTTTCACTATACTATATATCCCTGGTATTTGCTGATACAGTACCCCTTTTTCTTCTTATTATATTCTTGTGAAATCCATACTGAGCCTGTGAGCGTCAGTGTCTGCCTCCTGAAATATATATGGACATTTAGAATATTTTCATTATACTATAAATACCTGGTATCTGCTGATACAGTACCACTTTTTCATCTTTTTATACTATTGTGTAATCCATACTGAGCCTGAGAGCGTTAGTGTCTGCCTCCTGAAATATATATGGAGATTTAGAATATTTTCACTATACTACCTTGTATCTGGTAATACAGTATCTCTTTTTTTGTCCTCCTCTTCCTCGGACTTCTCCAATTCCTCCATTTGCAGCTGCTTTACGTCCATTATACATCTCAACATATGCCATTTTTGCCACCTCCCTATTTGGGCTGTCCCCCCTCCTCCACCCCCAAACTTTTTATATTCTTGTGTAATCCAAACTGAGCCTGTGAGCGTCATTGTCTGACTCCTGAAATATATACAGCGATTTCCAATATTTTCCCTAGACTATATATACCTGGTATCTGCTGATACAGTACCCCTTTTTCTTCTTATTATATTCTTGTGTAATCCATACTGAGCCTGTGAGCGTCATTGTCTGCCTCCTGAATTATATACGGAGATTTAGAATATTTTCACTGTACTACCTTGTATCTGGTGATACAGTACCCCTTTTTCATGTTTTTAGATTATTGTGTAATCAATACTGAGCCTGTGAGCGTCATTTTCTGTCTCCTGAAAGATATACGGAGATTTAGAATATTTTCACTATACTATATATCCCTGGTATTTGCTAATACAGTACCCCTTTTTCTTCTTATTATATTGTTGTGTAATCCATACTGAGCCTGTGAGCTTCAGTGTCTGCCTCCTGAAATATAAACGGAGATTAAGAATATTTTCAGTCTACTGATACAGTACCCCTTTTTCATCTTTTTATATTATTGTGTAATCCATACTGAGCCTGTGAGCGTCAGTGTCTGCCTCCTGAAATATATATGGAGATTTAGAATATTTTCACTATACTACCTTGTATCTGGTAATACAGTATCTCTTTTTTTGTCCTCCTCTTCCTCTGACTTCTCCAATTCCTCCATTTGCAGCTACTTTACGTCCATTATACACCTCAACATATGCCATTTTTGCCACCTCCCTATCTGGCTGTCCCCACCTCCTCCACCCCCAACTTTTTATATTCTTGTGTAATCCATACTGAGCCTGTGAGCGTCATTGTCTGACTCCTGAAATATATACAGCGATTTCCAATATTTTCCCTCGACTATATATACCTGGTATCTGCTGATACAGTACCCCTTTTTCTTCTTATTATATTCTTGTGTGATCCATACTGAGCCTGTGAGCGTCATTGTCTGCCTCCTGAAATATATACGGAGATTTAGAATATTTTCACTGTACTACCTTGTATCTGGTGATACAGTACCCCTTTTTCATGTTTTTAGATTATTGTGTAATCAATACTGAGCCTGTGAGCGTCATTTTCTGTCTCCTGAAATATATACGGAGATTTAGAATATTTTCACTATACTACCTTGTATCTGGTGATACAGTACCCCTTTTTCATTTTTTTATATGATTGTTAATCCATACTGAGCCTGAGAGCGTCAGTGTCTGCCTCCTGAAATATATACCGATATTTAGAATATTTTCACTATACTATATATCCCTGTGGTATTTGCTAATACAGTACCCCTTTTTCTTCTTATTATATTGTTGTGTAATCCATACTGAGCCTGTGAGCTTCAGTGTCTGCCTCCTGAAATATGAAATATAAACGGAGATTAAGAATATTTTCAGTCTACTGATACAGTACCCCTTTTTCATCTTTTTATAATATTGTGTAATCCATACTGAGCCTGTGAGCGTCAGTGTCTGCCTCCTGAAATATATACGGAGATTTCGAATATTTTCACTGTACTACCTTGTATCTGGTGATACAGTACCCCTTTTTCATGTTTTTAGATTATTGTGTAATCAATAATGAGCCTGTGAGCGTCATTTTCTGTCTCCTGAAATATATGCGGAGATTTAGAATATTTTCAGTCTACTATATATACCTGGTATCTGGTGATCCAATACCCCTTTTTCATCTTTTTATATTATTGTGTAATCCATACTGAGCCAGAGATCGTCTTTGTCTGACTCCTGAAATATATATGGAGACTTTGAATATTTTCACTATACTAAATATACCTTGTATCTTGTGATACAGTACCCCTTTTTCAGCTTTTCATATTCTTGTGTAATCCATACTGAGCCTGAGAGCATCAGTGTCTGCCTCCTGAAATATATACGGAGATTTATAATATTTTCCCCATACTATATATACCTGATATCTGGTGATACAGTACCACTTTTTCATTTTTTTATATTATTGTGTAATCCATACTGAACCTGAGAGTGTCATTGTCTGTCTCCTGAAAAATATACGGAGCTTTAGAATATTTTCATTAAACTACCTTGTATTTTGTGATACAGTACCCCTTTTTCATCTTTTTAGATTATTGCTTAATCCATACTGAGCCTGGAGCGTCATTGTCTGTCTCCTGAAATATATACGGATATTTAGAATATTTTCCCCATACTATACATACCTGGTGTCTTTCGATACAGTATGCCTTTTTCATTTTTTTATATTATTGTGTAATCCATACGGAACCTGAGAGCGTCATTGTCTGTCTCCTGAAATATATAGGGAGATTTAGAATATTTTCACTATACTACCTTGTATCTGGTGATACAGTAACCCTTTTTCATCTTTTTAGATTATTGTGTAATCCATACTGAACCTGTGAGCGTCATTGTCTGCCTCCTGAAAAATATACGGAGCTTTAGAATATTTTCATTAAACTACCTTGTATTTTGTGATACAGTACCCCTTTTTCATCTTTTTAGATTATTGCTTAATCCATACTGAGCCTGGAGCGTCATTGTCTGTCTCCTGAAATATATACGGATATTTAGAATATTTTCCCCATACTATACATACCTGGTGTCTTTCGATACAGTATGCCTTTTTCATTTTTTTATATTATTGTGTAATCCATACGGAACCTGAGAGCGTCATTGTCTGTCTCCTGAAATATATAGGGAGATTTAGAATATTTTCACTATACTACCTTGTATCTGGTGATACAGTACCCCTTTTTCATGTTTTTAGATTATTGTGTAATCCATACTGAGCCTGAGAGCGTCTTTGTCTGACTCCTGAAATATATACGGAGATTTTGAATATTTTCACTATACTATATATACCATGTATCTGGTGAAACAGTACCCTTTTCAGGTTTTTATATTCTGGTGTAATCCATACAGAGCCTGAGAGCGTCAGTGTCTGCCTCCTGAAATATATATGGAGATTTTGAATATTTTCACTATACTACATTGTATCTGGTAATAAAGCACCCCTTTTTCATCTTTTTATATTCTTGTGTAATCCATACTGAGCCTGTGAACGTATGTCTGTTACTCCGGAAATATATATGGAGATTTAAAAATTACCCCAACACTGTATACAGCTGTACGCTTGTAATACATTACACTTTTTCGACTTTTTATATTCTGGTGTAATCCATACTGAGCCTGAGAGCATCTGTGTGTGACTCCTGAAATATATACAGAGATTTACAATTATCCCTAGACTGTATACAGCTGTACGCTTCTGATACAGTAACATATATCTGCTGGTATTTTGGGTATCATTTCACAAAAATGAGGAAGTATGGTGGAAGAGGCCACGGATGTGGGTGCGGGGGGGCCAGCTGGTACTGATGGTGTTGGTGGTGCATCTGCTGGAAGTGCCATAAGCACAACAGCACCTAAGGCAGGAGGTGTTGAGCCGGTGTCATCATCTGGCTCAAGAAGGACTGGAAGGCTCCCTTTACTGCTTTTAAAGCCGGAGCATCAGTAACAGGTTTTGGCTTACATTGCTGAAACAGCCTCCAGCTCTATTGCCTCCTATTCTGAATTTCAAAAAATGCAAGCACTGAGTCGTCAGTGCAGGCTCCTGGCTCCTGATCAGGAACAACACCTTTCCTTGTGTGCTTCACCCTGTACTAAAAATGAAGGATGCGGCAGCCCACACTTCAGATTACTCCATGAAGCTCTTTTCACATACCATGCCTGGGTTATCAAGTCAAAGCCTGAATTCCCAAGTCCAACATTAATCAGAGATGGAGTGCACTGATGCACAGCCACTGCTAGATGATTCTGCTGGTACATACACCCAGAGCACTACAATTCCCTCGCAGTCTACTTAGCCAGAATGTGACCCTGATGAAACTCAGGTGCCCCTTCCTGCATACTATACCACCGTACACGGTGACACAGAGGAAGGTGTAGATGAAATTGAAGAGGAGGTGATGGATGCCTCAGTTGTTGACCCGGATTGGCATCCAGTGAGGGAAGAGGGTGCCTCTGGGAATAGCTCAGAAGAGAAGGAGGATCCACAGCAGGTATCGACATCGCAGCTGGGGTTATCTGGCAGGCCCGTAGCAAGGTAAGGTGTTAAAAAAAAAAGAGTTGCAGGACAGCTTGGCCAGACGGTCAAATTACCACAGCGTGAAAGCCCTGAAAATGTATACCATAGTAGGAAGAGTCCAGTGTGGCACTTTTTTTTACCAAAATCCTATTGATGAGGCAAAGGTTATCTGTAAGAAGTGCGGAAGGACCTTTTGCCGAGGGAAAAATCTCTGAAATTTGAATACCAGTGGCATGCTTAAACATTTAATGAACATGCACTTGCAAGCGTGGACGGACTAAAACACCTACAAATCCCCCCCCCAGGGCTGGCGTCAGCACCTGGCACACCCGGGCAAGTGCCGGCTCCCTGAGCAGATGGGGGCGCCACTGGCACAGGGCCCCTCATAATAAAAAAAAGTGTCTCTGACGGTGGGAGGGCCCACTCGCCATCAGACACACCGGCGTACTATGAGGGGCCCTGTGCCAGTGTCGTCGCCCACAAGTCGGCCCCCCCTTCTTGCTCAGGGACTCAGCACTTGCAATACTTACCTCTCCATGCTCCACCGCTGTGACGTCTTCTGCGTTTCCTGACAGTGACATTCAGGTTAGAGAGCGCGATGATGTCACTTCTGTACGCCCTCTGCCTAAACAGTCCAAGTGCAGAGAGCTGGAAGATGGCGACACTGAGGAGTACAGAGTAGAGCACTGCCCAGCGAGGAGAGGTATTTCATTTTTTTTAATAATATATGAGGAGCATTATACACTGGAGAATTATATATGGGGCCCAGCATACACTTGAGCATTAAAAATGGGGCAGATCAGACACTGGAGCAGCATCCATGGGGCCCATCATATACTAGATCATTCTAAAAGGGGCAGATCAGACACTGCAGCAGCATCCTTGGGGCCCATCATATGCTGGAGCATTCTAAAAGGGGGAAAACAGACACTGGAGCAGCTTTTACCGGGACCAATATACACTGGATCATTATAAATGGGGCCCATTATATATGGAGCATTATATTGGCCCATAAGAAACTGGAGCATCATCCATGGGGCCCATTATATACTGGAGCATTCTAAATGGGGCAGATCAGACACTGGAGCAGCATCCATGGAACTCATCATATACTGAAGCATTCTAAAAGGGGGAAAACAGACACTGGAGCAGCATTTACGGGGACCATTATACACTGGATCATTATAAATGGGGCCCATTATATATGGAGCATTATATTGGCCCATAAGACACTGGAGCATCATCCATGGGGCCCATCATATACTGGAGCATCCTAAATGCGGCACATCAGACACTGGAGCAGCATGCATGGGGCCCATCATATACTGGAGCATTCTAAATAGGGCAGATCATACACTGCAGCAACATCCTTCGGACCCATCATATGCTGTAGCATTCTAAAAGGGGGAAAACAGACACTGGAGCAGCATTTACGGGGACCATTATACACTGGATCATTATAAATGGGGCCCATTATATATTTGGCATTATATTGGCCCATAAGACACTGGAGCATCATCCATGGGGCCCATCATATACTGGAGCATTCTAAATGGGGCAGATCAGACACTGGAGCAGCATGCATGGGGCCCATCATATACTGGAGCATTCTAAATGGGGCAGATCAGACACTGGAGCAGCATACATGGGGCCCATCACATACTGGAGCATTCTAAAAGGGGGAAAACAGACACTGGAGCAGCATTTACGGGGACCATTATACAATGGAGCATTATAAATGGGGCCCATTATATATGGAGCATTATTTTGGCCCATAAGACACTGGAGCATCATCCATGGGGCCCATCATATACTGGAGAATCATATGGGGTTCATTATTTATGGGACATCATATAGGGTATGGAGCATCATATGGGGCACATATGGGGCCTATTCTGTATGGAGCATTATATGGAGCCCATTCTGTATGGAGCATATATGGGGCTCATTATTCTGTATGGCGCACTATGTGGTGGCCATAATACTGTATGAAGCAATATACTGTCCGTTTTTTGAGCTATTGTAGATTTTAACATAGATATCAGTCATGTTGCCTGGGGCAACTCATAAAGTTCCATGGATTCCAGTACCACCTTGATGCTGATGACACTCAGATCTACCTCTCTGGCCCAGACGTCACCTCTCTGCTATCCAGAATCCCTGAGTGTCTATCAGCCATATCCTCCTTCTTCTCCTCCCGCTTCCTCAAACTCAATGTGGACAAATCTGAACTCATCATCTTTCCCCCATCTCACAGATCTTTCTTACCTGACCTATCTAGAACAATTGACAACACCACGCTTTCCTCCGTACCGGAGGTCCGCTGCCTCGGAGTAACCCTTGACTCTGCCCTGTCCTTCAAACCACACATCCAAGCTCTTTCTACCTCCTGTCGCCTCCAGCTCAAAAATATTTCCAGAATCCATCCCTTCCTCAACCCTCAATCTAGTAAAATGCTTGTGCATGCCCTCATCATCTTCCGCCTCGACTCCTGCAACATCCTTTTCTCTGGCCTTACCTGCTAACACTCTCGCACCTCTCCAGTCCATCCTTAACTCTGCTGCCCGACTAATTCATCTCTCTCCTCACTACTCCTCCACATCTCTCCTCTGCAAATCTTTTCACTGGCTCCCATTCCCTCAGCGAATCCAATTCAAATTACTAATACTGACCTACAAGGCCATCTATAACCTGTCTTTTCCATATGTCTCTGAACTAATCTCCCAATACCTTCCCTCACGTAATCTCCGATCCTCCCAAGACCTCCTTCTCTCCTCCACACTTATTCACTCCTCACCCAACCACCTCCAAGACTTCTCCCGAATATCCCCCATCCTCTGGAATTCTTTGCCCCAACACGTCCGACTATCAACCACTCTCGGATCCTTCAGACGTAACCTGATAACCCATCTCTTCAGGAAAGCCTACAGCCTGCAATGACCCCGCTGCCTCCTCACCATTACCGGAGATATCGCCTCAACCAACACCGGAACTGCTGCAACCCCCCAACCTGCTGTCTCCTTCCCCCATCCTGTAGAATGTAAGCATGAAAGGGCATGGTCCTCTCCCCTCTGTACCAGTCTGTGATTGTTAGTTTGTTTACTGTAAGTGATCTCTGTAATTTGTATGTAACCCCCTCGCATGTACAGCACCATGGAATCAATGGTGCTATATAAATAAATAAATAATAATAATAATGTCATGTAAGAAGTGAAGTATTTTTCATTGTACTACACCTATATTTCTGTGCCGTATCGGAGCATGATGAATTGTGGTATGTGTTAAAGGGGCCCACTGACACTCTTTGGCCGGGGGCACACGAAAATCGGGAGCCAGCCCTACCCGCCTCCACAAGTTTAGCGAAATAACCCCCAGTTTTCAATGCGTAACTATTAGTATAAAGTTAATTAAGGTCGCCAAGCTTAAGTAATAAGAATTTATTTTATTGGCATTGAAATGGGCACTGTAGGTGTGTTTACTGTCCTCCACTCCATGGCGACTTTGCTTCCCCATTGACTTGCATTGGGTCTTCGTGTTTCAGTCGGACCCCCAACTTTTCCCGATAGTCGGCCGATTTCGTTCTACACGACTTTTGAGAAAGTCGGATTTCATGAAACCGACTCGACCCTAAAAAAGGGAAAGTCGCTCATCTCTACAATTAACCCATTCAGTAAATGATATGAAAAAATCAGAATGGCAAAAATGCATTGTTTTTGTAGTCGCTAAGTTGCAATAAGAAGCAATCAAACTGTATAATATATTTCAAAATTATGTAAATAAAATTGTCTTGCCTCATGAAAATGTCACTGGTCTTGGGAAAATTGAGAGGCAAATACATTTTTTAACACATTTCATTTTTTTTCAAAAATAAATGAATAAAAGCTTGATTTTGCCATAATCCAAATGACCTGGAACATCTGAATGATAGGTCATTTTTACCTCATAATTTCCTAAGGGTGGTAGAAAATAATGACTGATGGCTGGTGTACTAATGTCAATTAACATTGTCTTATATACACCTGAACTACACACTTTTATTTATTATGTAATGTTGGTATACCTGTGCAAGATTTGTGTCCTAATATTTTATGTACTGCTGTTTGTATTGCTGCTGTAATACTGTAATTTCCCCCCGAGATCAATAAAGTGCATCATATCGTATCGTATCGCATAATGAAGGCTGTAAAACTCTAAAAACAATGTTTAAATAATGTTTTATTTTTCTTCTTATTTTTCAAATTCACTTCAGAGTATTTTTACTATTTCCCAGTACATTGTGCAGTAAAATGTATGGTGTCCCTCTAAAGTACAACTCATCAACAAAGGTTATGGTCCTTGGAAGATTGAGAGGAAAAAACAAAAATGGAAAAAGAGAAATTGGCCATGTCAGGAAGGTGTTAAATTAGAAAAGTCCAATATGAAATACCATTCAATTTCATGATATCTGAACTAATTAGCAAAATGCTAATGAAAGAATTTTCTCATGTGCTAATCACAATTGGCACTCAAAAATGATTGGAACTCGGATTCAGTTTATTTATCCACAGTGATCATGTGATGTTTTAGTTAATTAACCCCTTAACGACCACCGATACGCCTTTTAACGGCTGTCATTAAGGGTACTTAAACCACAGCGCCGTTAATTAACGGCGCTGTGGAAAAAGTGAATAGCGTCCCCCAGAGGTGCATTTTCTCCGAGGTCTCGGCTTTACCGACACCGATGTTGCGATCACCGTTATTAACCCTATAACGGCGATCGCAACAACAACAAAAAAAAGTTGTGCCATTTAATTTCTCTGTCCTCTGATGTCATCGGACATCAGAGGACAGAGAAAAAGGGTCCCCGGGACCCCGTGTGGCCCCCGATCCCCTGCATGTGGCCCCCGGGCCCTCCATTGTCCCCCAGTGCCGTCGCTATGGAGAAAATGGCGGGCGCATGCTCAGTGCGCCCGCCGCTATGTGCTGGGGGGGATGGGCAATTTTCTCTGGGGTCTCGGCTTCCGGGGGTAGCCGAGACCCCAGAGAACATGATCCTGGTGTTGCGATCGCCGCTATACAGCATAACGGCGACCGCAAAAAAAAAAATATATATTTCTCTCCCCTCTGATGTGATCGCACATCAGAGGGGAGAGAATTAGGGTCCCCTGGTCCCCCGAAACCCCCTCTGTATCTGCCGGTGTCCTCCGGCAGGTCCCCCTGGCCTCCAATCCTCCTGGTCTTCTTCCTGGAAAAAAAAATGGCGGGCGCATGCGCAGTGCGCCCGCCGATCTGCTTGGCGGCAGATTCAATTTTTTTTTCATTCATTCACCAGAAAGTACATTTTGATCACTGTGATAAACTATCACAGTGATCAAAATAAAAAAAACAGCACATAACCCCCCCATTTATCACCCCTTAGTTAGGGACATATAATAAAATATAGAAATTGTATTTATTTTCATTTTTCCGTTAGGGTTAGGGTTAGGGTTATAATTAGGGTTTGGGTTATAATTAGGGTTAGGGTTAGCATTAGGGTTAGGGTTAGCATTAGGGTTAGGGTTACAATTAGGGTTAGGGTTAGGATGGGTTCATACTGCGTTATGGCAGTCCGTTAGACGGACTGCGTTACACCGCGGTATAACGCGGTGTAACGCAGTCCGTTAACGCTGCCATTCACCCCCATTTGAGGGCGCATCGCGATGCATGCCGTAAAGCGGCATGCGTTCGCGACGTGCCATCATTCAGTGACGGAGCCTCGGACGCGGGCTGCAACATCTGGGCTCCGACACCGCTTGCGCAGATGAATCATCTGCTGATTCCTCTGCGCTAGCGGGTATAGCATAACGCGATCGCGTTATGCTATACCGTTACCAGCCCGTCAACACTATGTGTAGAATGGGCTGGTAAAACGCAAAATGAACCTAGCCTTAGGGTTAGGGTTTATAATTAGGGTTAGGGTTACAATTAGGGTTAAGGTTAAAATTAGGGTTAGGGTTACAATTAGAGTTAGGGTTACAATTAAGGTTAGGGTTACAATTAGGGTTGGAATTAGGGTTGGGATTTAGGTTAGGATTAGGGTTGAGATTAGGGTTAGGGGTGTGTTGGGGTTAGGGTTGGAGCTAGAATTGAGGGGTTTCCACTATTTAGGCACATCAGGGGTCTCCAAACACGACGTGGCGTTCAAAAAGTCAAATGGAGCTCCCTCCCTTCCGAGCCCTGCCGTGGGCCCAAACAGTGGTTTACCCCAACATATGGGGTATCAGAGTACTCAGGACAAATTGCACACCAATTTTGCGGTTCTAATTTCTCCTGTTACCCATGGGAAAATAAAAAATAGCTGGCTAAAAAAATCATTTTTGAGAAAAAAAAAAGATTTTTTATTTTCACAGCTCTGCGTTTATAAATTTCTGTGAAACACTTGGGGGTACAAGGTGCTCACCACACATCTAGATAAGTTCCTTAAGGGCTCTAGTTTCCAAAATGGGGTCACTTGTGGGGGGTTTCCACTGTTTAGACACATCAAGGGGTCTCCAAACACGACGTGGCGTTCAAAAAGTCAAATGGCGCTCTGTTATGTTTTGGTAGCTGAGGAGAGCAGGCAAAAACGGCAATACACCAGAGAGGTTGGAATCTATTGGATTGCAGTACCCTGACTAACCACCACAACTAAAGGCAGCCGTGGAGCGTTCCTACGTTGGTCCTAGACGCCTCGTCACAGCCTGAGAGATTAACTACACCTAAAGATAGAAAGAGGAAAGCTATCTGCCCCGGAGCAGATCCCCAAAGAACATAGGAAGCCCCCAAACATGTAATGGCGATTAGACAAGAGGAAATATAGACACAGACAGAAAATAGTATGAGCAAATGCTGGGGCCCAATCTGCCTAGACAGAAAAGGATAGAAAGGATACTCACAGCAATCCAAAAAAAAACCTAAAAAATGCCAACGCTACTGATTGCAAAAACACCTGAGATTACACGACCTCTACCACCTAAATAAGTTCTCTGGTGTAACAAAACTAAGCCGCAGCCACTGAAAAAACTGGAAAAGGCAAATGAACAAATAACAATGGCTCCAGCGAACTGAGAGGAGCCCAAGCCCCCCCGGGGGGGAACCTGGTTGACCTCACAGAAATGGAGAGAAATATGCAAATGGTAAGCACAAAAACAAAAACAGAAAATATCTTATCTGAAAGCAGAAGAAGAGGCAAGACTCAGCAAGCTTCAAAGTGAACCAGGAACCACAGTTGAGACAAGAACAATTGATCACCGGCAACCATGATGGGAGGGGACCTCCCTTATATCAAGCCAGTCTGTGAATCCTGATTGCCAATCCTCATTGAATGGTTCAGTACTGTTTGTAACCACCAGAGGGAGCTTCTCAAGGGAGCTTCTTGTGCAACCAGGTCGGTCAGGATGAGCTCGGTGATAGGCACGGATCAGTCTCCTAGCATGGATGTCCGAAGCAAACACCCAAGAATTGTCCTCCTGACCATAACCTCTGCACTTAACCAAATACTGGAGTTTTCCGTCTAGAAAAACGAGAATCCAATATTTTCTCAACCACATACTCCAGATTGCCCTCAACCAAAACAGGGTCGGGAGGCGCAGCCATAGGAACAACTGGCTCGACAAACCTCTTCAATAAGGACTTGTGGAACATGGTATGGATCTTAAATGTCCCTGGAAGAAGTAAACGAAACGAAACAGGATTAAGAATCTCCATGATCTTATAAGGTCCAATGAACCTAGGCTTAAACTTAGGAGATGCAACTAACATAGGGATATTTCTTGAGGACAACCAGACCAAGTCCCCCACTTTAAACCGAGGACCATCAGTCCTATGCCAGTTGGCAAACCGCTGGGCCTTCTCCTGAGAGAGGGACAACCTCCCAACTACCTGGTCCCAAATCTGCTGCATACGCTCCATAACAGAGTCAACACCCGGACAGACAGAAGCCTCCGTCTGTCCCGAAGAAAATCGAGGGTGAAACCCAAAATTGCAGAAAAATGGAGACATCAAAGTGGCAGAGCTTGCCCTATTATTAAGAGCAAACTCAGCCATAGGCAAAAAAGAGACCCAGTCATCTTGATCAGCAGACACAAAGCATCTCAGATAAGTCTCCAATGTCTGGTTTGTTCTCTCAGTTTGTCCATTGGTCTGAGGATGAAAAGCAGAGGAGAAAGACAATTGAACACCAAGTTTAGAACAAAAAGTCCTCCAAAATCTGGAAACAAACTGTCATGGGTGCATCGCCACGAGGATCGTCGCGATTGCACATTCTGACTTCTCGCAGCTGAGTTGCTGTTACTTTGTGTTTGGTAATGAGAGAGTTAATTTTACCTAGCTCTTTGCTAAGACTAGGTCCAGCCTCGCCCGGCTGCTTTTGATTATGTTCTAATTAGCTTCCTTTATATCCCTGCCAGTCTGGGTGTTAGATGCCGGTGAAAGCCTTCATGTAGTCTAGCAGACTGGATCGGTTCTGAGAATACTTAAGCTAAGAGCTCCTTAGTTGTTTTTACTCTTATAGCTTATAGTTTATCTCTGAGACCTTAGGTGTTCCTACTGTGTGTGAGTGTTGTATGTAAGACTTTATTTACTTTATTTCTTGTCTTTTTTGTATGTCTTTCTGTTCATTAACCGTTACCTGTTCATTCCCTTTGGTGGTAATCAGGGTCCTTCTTAGGACTAGATTACAGTTGGCAGGGATTGATAGGAGACAGGGTTTACGCTGGTGGCCTGGACCTCTGTACCTTTAACAGTACCTCCAGGTAGAGGGATTAGTTAGGACCCCAGTTTAGGGTCAGCATAGACCCCGGTCACCCTCTAGCCAGAGACAGCGTATAATGGATTCCGTATTGACCCACTGGACATTCTGTCAGGTAATTCTATGTTATCATATATCTATGCGCATGTTATATAGTATGTTGCCCTTTTGATATAGATTACTGTCATCACATATATATATATCTGCTATACAGCGTGACATTTTCACCGGCCCATACTAAAGATTCTCCCCAGCTGTCATGGATCCAGTAGCCCAGCTGGCCCGGCAGTTGCAGGGGTTGTCCATGGAGTTGGCAGACATTAAGTCCAAGGTTCTGTCCCCCCCGGAGCAAACCAGATCTGAACCTAAGGTTGCTCTTCGGACAGGTTCACTGGTGGGCGGGACAAATTTTTTACTTTCCGGGAGGCATGTAAATTGTACTTTCGGCTGCGGCCTGGGTCATCTGGGAGTGAAGAGCAGAGGGTGGGAATTGTTATCTCGCTCTTACAAGGGGACCCTCAATCTTGGGCGTTCTCTATTCCTCCAGGCTCCCCAGATCTCCAGTCAGTGGATCGATTTTTTACTGCCCTGGGTCTGGTATATGATGATCCGGATCGAGTTTCCCTTGCTGAAACAAAGTTACGTAAAATACGGCAAGGAAATCGTCCAGCGGAGGAATATTCTTCTGAGTTCCGTAGATGGGCAACAGATACTCAGTGGAATGACCCAGCTCTTAGGAGCCAGTTTTGTCAAGGGTTGTCTGACAAATTAAAAGATGTGTTGGCTCAGTATGATTCTCCTCCATCACTGGAGGCTGCTATGGCCCTCGCTATTCGCATTGATAGACGAATTCGGGGAAGACGCGAGGTAACTCCGCCTCCCGTGATGACTCCACCTACTACTAAAGTCCCTTATACTGAGGTTCCCTGGTCTGTTCTGAGGAACCCATGCAGTTGGGAGGGACATCTTTTTGTAGGAGGGAACCGGCGGTGCACCGCAAGACTAGAAGGTGTTTCTTTTGCGGGAGAGAGGGACATTTTGTTGGGGGGTGTCCATCCCGGGCCTCTTTGAGCAAAGGAGTTAACCTGGGAGTGTGTATTTCGTCCCCAAATCCTCTCAGTTTCTCGTGCCTGCGGAGGTGGTGATTGGTACTAGAACTGAGAAGATTTCTGTTTTTCTTGATAGTGGGTCCGGGGCTAATCTGGTGGACGCTCGGTTTGCCCAGGTGCATGGTATGCAACTGAGTGTTTTGGCCAAACCGGTCCCTATAGTCTCTATTAATTCTAGACCTCTCGGTCAAGGTTGCTTGGTACAAGCTGTTCATAACATAGATCTTCGAGTAGGGGCAATACATAAAGAGCAATTGTCTTGTTATGTGTTGGAGGGTCTACCTACTCCTATTGTGTTGGGACTTCCTTGGTTGGCTAAACATAACCCAGTGATTGATTGGCAATCCGGAAAGATAAGCCAGTGGGGTGAATTTTGCAGGAATAACTGCATGAGCACGGTCATCGGTGCGTTTGTGCCTAGAACTTTGTCTCCTTTTCTGGAGGACTTTGGGGAGATGTTCTCAGAGGAGGGGTGTAAAGAGTTACCTCCTCATCGCGCATATGACTGCTCAATAAAGTTGCTTCCTGATGCCTTATCTCGTACTTTCCCAGGGGCCGGGAGGACGGATGATCCGGTTCCTATTCCTCAGGAGGGAGTTGTAGTGTCAGCTGTATGCTCTGAGCTTGAGGGGGAGGTATTGGGGGCTCAGGGGGACGCCTCTGTGGGACTTTCAGGGAGACTGATAGTTCCAGATCGGTTAAGACTGAAGGTTACGGGGAACCGTTACAAACGGATGGCTGATAGGGGGAGAGTTTCTGGTCTAGATCTGAAGGTGAACGATCTGGTTTGGTTGTCTACCAGGAATTTAAAACTTAAAGTTTCCTCCGGGAGGTTGGGTCCCAGATTCATCGGGCCGTACAGGATCAGTTCCATAATTAATCCTGTGGCATTTCGTTTGGACCTCCCTCCTACGTTTAAAATTCATAATGTGTTTCACAAGTCATTACTTAAAAAGTATGTGGCACCAGTCATACCGTCACCTCTACCTCCTCCTTCAGTGGTGGTCAATGATAACGTGGAATTTCATGGGTCGAAAATCATTGACTCACGTCTCAGTCGTCGGTCCCTTCAGTACCTGGTTCATTGGAAGGGGTATGGTCCTGAGGAGAGGACGTGGGTCCCTGCGTCGGAGGTTAACGCAGATCGATTGGTTCGGACCTTCCACACAACTTACCCGGGCAGACCTGGCCTTGAGGGTCCGGAGGCCCCTCGTAGAAGGGGGGGTACTGTCATGGGTGCATCGCCACGAGGATCGTCGCGATTGCACATTCTGACTTCTCGCAGCTGAGTTGCTGTTAATTTGTGTTTGGTAATGAGAGAGTTAATTTTACCTAGCTCTTTGCTAAGACTAGGTCCAGCCTCGCCCGGCTGCTTTTGATTATGTTCTAATTAGCTTCCTTTATATCCCTGCCAGTCTGGGTGTTAGATGCCGGTGAAAGCCTTCATGTAGTCTAGCAGACTGGATCGGTTCTGAGAATACTTAAGCTAAGAGCTCCTTAGTTGTTTTTACTCTTATAGCTTATAGTTTATCTCTGAGACCTTAGGTGTTACTACTGTGTGTGAGTGTTGTATGTAAGACTTTATTTACTTTATTTCTTGTCTTTTTTGTATGTCTTTCTGTTCATTAACCGTTACCTGTTCATTCCCTTTGGTGGTAATCAGGGTCCTTCTTAGGACTAGATTACAGTTGGCAGGGATTGATAGGAGACAGGGTTTACGCTGGTGGCCTGGACCTCTGTACCTTTAACAGTACCTCCAGGTAGAGGAATTAGTTAGGACCCAGTTTAGGGTCAGCATAGACCCCGGTCACCCTCTAGCCAGAGACAGCGTATAACGGATTCCGTATTGACCCAATGGACATTCTGTCAGGTAATTCTATGTTATCATATATCTATGCGCATGTTATATAGTATGTTGCCCTTTTGATATAGATTACTGTCATCACATATATATATCTGCTATACAGCGTGACACAAACTGGACTCCTCTGTCAGACACAATGTTCTCAGGAATGCCGTGTAACCGAACCATGTGCTGAAGGAACAAAGGCACCAATTCGGCGGAGGAGTAAGGCAACTTAGGTAATGGCACAAGATGTATCATCTTGGAAAACCTATCACAAATCACCCAGATAACGGTCATTTTCTGAGAAACAGGGAGGTCGGAAATAAAATCCATAGAGATATGGGTCCATGGTCTCTTGGGCACAGGCAATGGCATCAACAAACCACTAGAGCGAAAGCAAGGCTTGGAGCGAGAGCAAGTCCCACAGGACTGCACAAACTCCCTGACGTCACGAGACAAAGTAGGCCACCAAAAGGACCGACTCACCAAGTCTCTGGTACCAAAAATTCCGGGATGACCGGCCAACGCGGAACAATGAATCTCAGACATCACACTCTTTTTCCACCGGTCTGGGACAAACAATTTCCCAATAGGGCAGCGCTCGGGTTTATCCTCCTGACACCCTTCCAGAGCCAGTCTCAAATTGGGTGAGATGGCGGAAAGAACTACACCCGCTTTCAAAATAACAGCAGGAT
Source organism: Oophaga sylvatica (assembly GCA_033576555.1). NCBI lineage: Eukaryota > Metazoa > Chordata > Amphibia > Anura > Dendrobatidae > Oophaga > Oophaga sylvatica. Next base: position 41,898 of record JARQOD010004467.1, read on the forward strand.
CAGATAACTTAGGAGAGTCCGCAAGGAAACTCCTCGAGAGGGCATCCGCCTTAACATTCTTAGTGCCAGGAAGAAAGGAAACCACAAAATTAAAACGTGTGAAAAACAAGGCCCACCTGGCCTGTCTAGGATTAAGCCGCTAGGCTGATTCCAGATAAACCAGATTCTTATGGTCAGTAAGGACCACCACCTGATGTTTGGCTCCCTCCAGCCAATGTCTCCACTCTTCAAAAGCCCACTTCATGGCCAATAACTCCTGATTACCCACGTCATAATTACGTTCAGTTGGAGAAAATTTTCGAGAGAAAAAGGCACAAGGGTTACTTTTAGAGGTCTCAGGATCTCTTTGGGACAAAACGGCACCTGCCCCAATTTCAGAGGCATCAACCTCCACTTGAAATGGCAGAGAAACATCAGGCTGCTGTAGAACAGGAGCAGAAGTGAATCTCTGCTTAAGTTCCTGAAACGCAGAGACTGCCTCAGGAGGCCAATTCACCACATCAGAACCCTTTTTGGTCAAATCAGTCAATGGTTTAACAATAACAGAGAAATTACCAATAAATTTACGATAAAAATTGGCAAAACCCAAGAATCTCTGAAGAGCCTTTAATGAAGTAGGTTGGACCCAATCACAGATTGCCTGAACCTTGACCGGGTCCATTTCAACAACAGATGGAGACAAAATGAATCCCAAAAATGAGATCCTCTGTATGCCAAAAAGACACTTTCATCCCTTCACATACAGAGCATTCTCTCTCAAAATCTGGAACACAGTCCGAACATGTTTCACATGAGAGTCCCAGTCATTGGAAAAAATCAAGATATCATCCAAATAAACAATCAGAAATTTATCCACAAAATCCCTGAAAATGTCATTCATGAAGGACTGGAAGACGGAAGGAGCATTAGTGAGCCCAAAGGGCATCACTAGGTACTCAAAATGCCCCTCTGAGGTATTAAACACCGTGTTCCATTCATCCCCGTGCTTAATGCGAATAAGGTTATACGCCCCAATGAGGTCAAGCTTGGTAAACCAACTAGCACTTTTCACCCTGGAAAACAGGTCAGAAATCAAGGGTAATGGATATTGATATTTCACAGTGATCTTGTTCAAGAGACGATAATCAATACACGGCCTTAATGAACCATCCTTTTTGGCCACAAAGAAAAAACCGGCACCCAAGGGTGAAGAGGATGGTCTGATATGACCCTTCTCCAATGACTCCTTGATATAAGACCGCATAGCGTCATGTTCAGGTACAGACAAGTTAAAAAGGCGACCTTTAGGAAATTTACTACCAGGCACTAATTCAATAGCGCAGTCATAGCTCCTATGGGGGGGCAAGGATGCAGATTTACTTTCACTAAACACATCAGAAAAATCAGTCAAAAAGTCAGGAACATCCTGAGACTGGGGAGAAGCAGAAAAAACAGTAGTGTTGGTATTAACACATTGGCAGCCCCAAGTGGTTACAGACACAGATTTCCAATCCAAAACAGGATTATGAGACTGTAACCAAGGGAAACCTAGTACAATAATGTCATGCAGATTATACAGTACCAAAAATTTGCAACTCTACTGATGATCAGGTTCAACCCTCATTATCACCTGAGTAGAAAACTGGGGTTTATTCTCAGCTAAAGGGGTAGAATCAATCCCCAGCAGGGGAATAGACTTCCGCAGGGGTATCAAGGGAAACCCACAACGTTTGGCAAAATCAAAACCATCAGGTTAATAGCTGCTCCCGAATCAACGAAAGCCTGAGCAGAAAATGTGGACAGGGAGCAAATCAGGGTAACAGTCAACAAAAATTTAGTCTGAACACTACCCAAGACAACTGAGCGTGCAAAACGTCTTCCCCGCTTAGGGCAGACTGAAATAGCATGAGAGGCGTCACCACAGTAGAAACATAACCCATTGCGTTTTCGAAACTCATGACGCTGTGCCCCAGAAGCCACTCTATCACACTGCATGGGTTCAGAAGCTGGTTCACAAGGCAACACTATTCCACGCATACCTCTACGCTCACGCAAACGTCTGTCAATTTGAATCGCTAATGACATAGAATCATTGAGACCAGAGGGGACAGGGAATCCCACCATAACATCCTTTACATTCTCTGACAGACCCTTCCGAAAAAGGGCTGCCAAAGCATCGTCATTCCATTTGGTCAGGACTGCCCACCTTCGGAATCTCTGACAGTATAACTCAGCGTCCTCAAGCCCCTGATTTAATGCCAACAAGGCTTTTTCAGCTTGATCAGTGACATTAGGCTCATCATACAATAACCCCAGAGCCTGAAAAAATGCATCAACATTACTCAAAACAGGATCCCCAGGTGTCAGGGAAAAAGCCCAATCCTGAGGATCGCCGCGCAGGAGAGAGATGACAATTTGAACCTGCTGTGCTGCGTTCCCTGAGGACTTAGATTTCAAGGCAAAAAACAACTTACAGTTATTTTTGAAATTCAGAAATTTAGCTCGATCCCCTAAAAACAAATCTGGCATGGGAATCCTAGGTTCCACAACAGGCAACCCTGCAAGATAGGTAGCAATACTCCGAACTTCAGTGGCAAGCTGATCCACACGGCCAGACAACTGTGCAAACTCCATTGAGAGAAAAAAAAATCCTCCTCAGCATTCAGAGAAACAGAGGGAAAAAAAAAATAAAAAAACTTTGACAACTCTGACAATCTTCTTTCTTTAACACTATTTCCCTTTCCCTTCTGTGAGTACCATACAAATATCAGTTTTTGGCCAGTGATACTGTTATGATTTGGTAGCTGAGGAGAGCAGGCAAAAAGGAAATACACCAGAGAGGTTGGAATATATGGGAACCCTTACTAACCACCACAACTAAAGGCAGCCGTGGAGCGTACCTACGTTGGTCCTAGACGCCTCGTCACAGCCTGAGAAGCTAACTACACCTAAAGACAGAAAGAGGAAAACTATCTGCCCCGGAGCAGATCCCCAAAGAACATAGAAAGCCCCCAAACATGTAATGGCGGTTAGAGAAGAGGAAAATACAGACACAGACAGAAAATAGTATGAGCAAACGTTGGGGCCCAAACTTCCTAAATAGAAAAGGATAGGAAGGACACTTACTGCAATCCCAAAAAACCCTGAAAAGTACCAACTCTACTAATTACAAAAACACCTGAGATCACATGACCTCTACCACCTAAATTAGTTCTCTGGTGTAACAAAACTAAACAGCAGCCACTGAAAAAACTGGAAAAGGCAAATGAACAAACAACAGTGGCTAAACTAAACTGAGAGGAGCACAAGCCCCCGGAGGGGACCCGGCAGACCCCCACAGAAGTGCAGGACAAAATGCAAAAAGCAAGCACAAAAAACTAAAAGAAGAAAATGTCTTATCTGTTAGCAGAAGATGCAGGCATGAAACAGCAAGCTACAAAGTGAACAGGAATCAAAGATGAGACCAGAACAATTGATCACCGGCAACCCTGATGGGAGGGAACCCCCTTATATAAGACCAGTCAGTAACACCTGATCGCCAATCTTCACAATCTTCATTGGATAGTTCAGTACTGTTTGTAACCACCAGAGGGAGCTTCTGCTCAGAATTCATTTCTAGCACATTCACAACAGCCTGTCTAGCGACTACCTATCCTAGGTGGTTACCTGTCTAGCTTGAAAGTAAGGGGGCGCTAGAGAGCTGCAAGTTCCAAAACCGGAACTCAAAAGTGGGATCATAAATCCCCCTGAAAAAGGAACTAATGGGCAACCAAACAACTCCAGTTCGCCACATATTGGCGGCAATGGTGTTATCATAAACTGTATCCCCCGTGCCCTCCCTCACATATTGGTGGCAGCGGTGGGATCATAAATCGTATCCCCCGTGCCCGTTTCATCACAGGTTTCTTTTTATTCCATGACATTTCATTACCAGAGGATATAAGTTTACTGCAGTATTCTAGTAGTATTTCCTTAAAAATGCTCCATTTATCTTCTGCATCCCCAGTTACCCTGATGTGGTCCCAGTCTATATGATTAACCCCTTTACCCCCAAGGGTGGTTTGCACGTTAATGAGCGGGCCAATTTTTACAATTCTGACCACTGTTTCTTTATGAGGTTATAACTATTTCTCGTGACATATTGTACTTTATGTTAGTGGTAAAATTTCTTCAATATAACTTGCGTTTATTTTTTAAAAAATGCAAATAAGGCGAAAATTTTGAAAATTTTGCAAATTTCAAACTTTGAATTTTTATTTGCTTAAAACAGAAAAATATGTCACACAAAATAGTTAATAAATAACATTTCCCACATGTCTACTTTGCATCAGCACAATTTTGGAACCAAATTTTATTTTGTTAGCAAATTATAAGGGTTAAAAGTTGCCCAGCGATTTCTCATTTTTCCAACAAAATTTACAAAGCCATTTTTTATAGGGACCACCTCACATTTGAAGTCACTTTGAAGGGTCTATATGGCAGAAAATACCAAAAGTGACACCTTCTAAAAACTGCACCCCTCAAGGTGCTCAAAACCACGTTCAAGAAGTTTATTAACCCTTCAGGTGCTTCACAGGAGCTGAGGCAATGTGGTAAGAAATAATGAACATTTAACTTTTTACTCACAGAAATGATCTTTTACAAACATTTTTTATTTTCACAAGGGTAAAAGGAGAAAATGGACAGATAAAGTTGTTGTGCAATTTCTCCTGAGTACGCCAATACTCCATATATGGGGGAAACCTACTGTTTGGGCACACGGCAGAGCACGTAAGGGAAGGAGCGCCGTTTGACTTTTTCAAACCAAAATTGACTGGAATTGAGATTGGACGCCATGTCGCATTTGGAGAGCCCCTGATGTGCCTAAACAGTGGAAACCCTCCACAAGTGACACCATTTTGGAAACTAGACCCCCTATGGAACTTATCTATATCTGTTGTGAGCACTTTAAACCCCCAAGTGTTTCACAAAAGTTTATAATACCTGGGTGTGAAAAAAAAAACAATTTTCCAAAAAAATGAATTTTTTGTCCCAAATTTTTGATTTTTCCCAAGGAAATTGGACCCAAAAAGTTGTTGTCTAATTTGTCCTGAGTATACTGATACCCCAAATGTGGGGGGATACCACTGTTTAGGTGCACGGCAGAGCTCGGAATGGAAGGAGCACCATTTAACTTTTTCCAACCAAAATTGGCTGGAATTGAGATTGGATGCTATGTTGCATTTGGAGAGCCCCTGATGTGCCTAAACAGTGGAAACCCCCCACAAGTGACCCCATTTTGGAAACTAGACCCACTAAGGAACTTATCCAGATCTGTGGTGAGCAATTTGAACCCCCAAGTGCTTCACACAAGTTTTTAACATACAGCCGTAAAATTAAAAAATCCAATTTTTTCCACAAAAATGATCTTTTCGCCCCAATTTTTATTTTCCCAAGGGTAACAAGACCCCAAAAGTTATTGTGCAATTTGTCCTGAGTACGCTGATATCCCATATGTGGCGGTAAACCACTCGGAAGGGAAGGAGCGCCGTTTGACTTTTTCAACGCAGAATTGACTGGACGCCATGTAGTGTTTGGAGAGCCCCTGATGTGCCTAAACAGTGGAAACCCCCCACAAGTGACCCCATTTTGGAAACTAGACCCTCAAGGAACTTATCTAGATGTGTGGTGAGAACTTTGAATCCCAGGTGTTTCACTAAAGTTTTTTAATGCCGAGCATGAAAATAAAAAAATCATATTTTTTCCACAAACATTATATTTTAGTCCCCAACTTTTTATTTTCCCAAGGGTAACAGGAAAAATTGGACCCCAAAAGTTGTTGACCAATTTGTCCTGAGTACGCTGATACCCTATATGTGGGAGAAAACTACTATATGGGCACACGTCGGGGCTCGGAAGGGAAGTAGTGACGTTTTTGATTGCAAACTTTGATGGAATAGTCTGTGGGCGTCATGTCGTGTTTGGAGAGCCCGTGATGTGCCTAAACAGTGGAAACCCCCCACAAGTGACCCCATTTTGGAAAATAGACCCCTCAAGGAACTTATTTAGATGTGTGGTGAGCACTTTGAACCCCTAAGTGCTTCACAGAAGTTTATAACGTACAGCCGTAAAAATAAAAAAATCCTTTTTTTTTTACAAAAATGATATTTTCGCCCCCAATTTTTTATTTTCCCAAGGGTAACAGGAGAAATTGGACCCAAAAGTTGTGGTCCAATTTGTCCTGAGTACGCTGATACCCTATATGTGGGAGAAAACTACTGTATGGGCACACGTTGGGGCTCGGAAGGGAAGTAGTGACGTTTTTGATTGCAGACTTTGATGGAATGGTCTGCGGGCGTCATGTCGCATTTGGAGAGCCCTTGATGTGCCTAAACAGTGGAAACCCCCCACAAGTGACTCCATTTTGGAAAATAGACCCCATAAGGTACTTATTTAGATGTGTGATGAGCGCTATGAAGCCCCAAGTGCTTCACAGAAGTTTATAACGTGCAGCCGTTAAAACAAAAAAATCATTTTTTTTTTACAAAAATGATATTTTCGCCCCCAATTTTTTATTTTCCCAAGGGTAATAGAAGAAATTGGACCCCAATAGTTATTGTGCAATTTGTCCTGAGTACGCTGACACCCCATATATGGGGTAAACTACTGTTTGGGCTCATGGCAGAGCTCGTAAAGGAAGGAGCACGGTTTGACTTTTTCAACGCAGAATTGGCTGGAACTGAGATCAGACACCATGTCACATTTGGAGAGCCCTGATGACAGTGGAAACCCCCCAATTCTAACTCCAACCCTAACCCCAACACACCCCTAACCCTAGTCCCAACCATAACCATAACCCTAACCACAAACCTAACCCTAACACACCCGTAACCCTAATCCCAACCCTAACCCTAATTCTAACTTTAGCCCCAACCCTAATCCTAACTTTAGCCGCAACCCTAACCCTAACCATAATGGGAAAATGGAAATAAATACATTTTTTTAATTTTATTATTTTTACATAACTAAGGGAGTGGTAAAGGGGTTTTGATTTACTATTTATAGCGGGTTTTTTTGTTTGGCAGCTGTCACGCTAAAAGATGCTTTTTATTGTAAAAAATAGTTTTTGCATCACCACATTTTGAGAGCTATAATTTTTGCATATTTTTGGCCCACAGAGTCATGTGAGGTCTTATTTTTCGTGGTACGAGTTGACGTTGTTATTGGTACCATTTTTGGGGACGTGACATTTTTTGATCGCATTTTATTTCGATTTTTGGGAGGTTAGAATGAACAAAAATCAGCAATTCATGAATTTCTTTTGGGGGGGGCGTTTATACCGTGTGGTAAAATTGATAAAGCAGTTTTATTATTCGGGTTAGTATGATTACAGCGATACCTCATTTATATCATTTTTTTATGTTTTGACGATATTATACAATAAAAACAATTTTATATAAAAAATAATTATTTTTGCATCGCTTTATTCTGCGAGCTATAAATTTTTTATTTTTTTCGCTGATGATGCTGTATGGCGGCTTGTTTTTTTGGGACAAGATGACGTTTTCAGCATTACTATGTTTATTTATATCTGTCTTTTTGAACGCGTGTTATTCCTCTTTTTGTTCGGCAGTATGATGATATATCATTGTTTTTTTGCTTTTTTTTTTTTAGGGGGTTCACTAAAGGGGTTAACTAGTGGGATAGTTTAATAGGGCGGGACGTTACAGACGCGGCGATACCAAATATGTGTACTTTTATTGTTTTGTTTTTATTATTTACATGAAGAAATTAATTTATTGGGGAATATATATATATTTTTTCCTTTATTTTGAACTTTTTTTTTTACACGTTATTTTCATTTTTTTAACTTTTTTACTTTGTCCCAGGGTGGAACATCACTGTATAAAGTCAGATCGCTGGTCTGACAGTGTGCACAGCACTCTGTCAGACCAGCGATGTGACAGGCACTGCTGTAGGCAGTCGCCTCCCTGCAGGACCCGGAAGGACCCCGTGGCCATCTTGTATCCAGGGTCCTGCAGGGAGGAAGGTCTCTTGGAACAGCTCGATATATTGCGCTGTTCTGAGGGTCTCACGGAAGCACGCAGGGAGCCCCCTCCCTGCGTGATGCTTCCCTGTGCCCCCAGTACACCGCGATCATGTTTGATCGCGGTGTGCCAGGGGTTAATGTTCCGGGAGCAGTCCGTGACCGCTCCTGGCACTTAGTGCTGGGTGTCAGCTGTGATAATAAGCTGACACCCGGCTGCGATCGGCCGCGCTCCCCCGGGAGTGCGTCCGATTGCATGTGACATACTATTCCGTCCACGGTCAGATTGGCCCAGTTCACATGGTCGGGATAGTACATCCGATGGCAGAAAGGGGTTAAGTTCTGCCTTAATTTGTAGAAATCTGCTTTTGAAAGTTCCAGGTTTTGTAATTTCCCTTTTGGGTGTTTGATTGAAAATTAAATTGAAGCTTACCATGTTATGGTCACTGCTTCCCAAATGCTCCATGACTAGAGTTGAGCGATACTTTCCGATATCCAAAAGTAACGGAATCGGAATGGTATCGCCGATACCATTAAAATATCGGCGATACCCGATACCGATACCGGAAATCCAATGTAAGTCTATGGGAACAAAATATCGTAACTAAAAAAACCTCTTTCTTTCCTTGTAAACACTAAATATACACACATAGAATACATATATATATATATATATGTATATATATACATGTCATTGTGAAATATATATTATACATATATTTATAGTTTATACACTTCTACATAGTAATATAGCCTCTGATTCAATTGCCGGGTAAAGTCGGCTTTTGTGAAAAGACAGAAGCACCCGACATGAAATGACACTTGGTTTACATAGAGTTAACCATGTCTTTTCATGTAGTTTGATATCTGATTTGCACAAACAATTACATGAGTGTAAGTGTGCAAAATTTCACACCTGTAGGGGTTAATTAAAGGTGTAAATTCGTTGTAAAAAAAACGGACTTTTTTGCTACGAATTTACACCTTTAATTAACCTCTACAGGTGTGAAATTTTGCACACTTACACTCATGTAATTGTTTGTGCAAATCAGATATCAAACTACATGAAAAGACATGGTTAACTCTATGTAAACCAAGTGTCATTTCATGTCGGGTTCTGCATTTTCACAAAAGCCGGCAATTGAATTAGCGGCTATTATACTATGTAGAAGTGTATGAACTATAAATATATATATATGTGTCACAAACTCAATGACATGTATATATATATATATATGAGGTGTAAATTGCTGAAAAAAAATGCGTGGGCTCCCGCCCTATTTTCGCAACCAGACAAAGCCAGTGAGTGGGGGCAGATAATAATAGCCCAGAGAGGGACCATTATTTTTGCCCCCCCCCGGCTACTAACATCTGCCCCAGACACCCAGAAAGGGCAAATCTCTAATTAGATTTGCCCTTTCTGGCACTTTGCCCGTCTATTCCCATTGCCCTGTAGCGGTGGCGAATGGGTTAATAAGGGGTTAAAATGACCTTGCAATTGAAAGGTCACTTTAAGCCAGGTTAATAATTGAGAGCTGTCAATTAGACAACTATCAATTATTAATCCTATTGTATGAAAGAAAAATCAAACACACACACTTTAATAAAAAAGAAGTTTAATGAAATAATCACACAGTTTTTGACCATATTTTATTTACCTGCTAAAACCATCTCCTGTAATAAAAATAAAATAATAAAGCAAAATTATTCTTACCTATCCCATTGTAATGTATGTGATACAGTTCATATAGCGTCTTGTGCTTGGGTGCGATGAAAATACTTGAGACACAGGTTGATAAAGAAAGTCTTGTATTGCTTCATACAAATTGGCAAAAATAAACACACAGGTTGCAAACACAGAAGCAGGAGACACAGCAGGCCAGAGTAATCTAAGTTCATCAATAACTCTCCACAACAGATTCAGATCTTCTTCTATGTTACCGCAAGTCCATGCAAACGTGAGGCTTTCAAGAGCAGAGTTCAGAGTCCACAAGTGCTTCAGAGTTTCTCAGTAGAAATGGCTGGAGTACAAGGTCCAAGGCTTCAGGAGTCAGAACACAGGTTCACTGCAGGCTAGATTCTGAAGCACTGATTTCTCAGGTGTGGCTGTTTAAGAAGCAAACGGAGAGAATCAGGGCGGGAACATGCAAGCTGGAAAACTCCATTTTAACTGAGGGCAAGATAGCTGCAGCAAAACAGAAAGCAAAATGGCCGACGAACAAACTGAGTTTCAGAAACAGATACACAGAACCTTACATTACTCCCCCTTAGGGGCAACCTCCGGATGACCTCAGACCAGGCTTGTGTGGGTACCTCTGATGAAACTGACGGAGCAAGCGAGGAGCATTAACGTTATTGACTGGCTCCCATGAGTTGTCCTCCACTGGGTAGCCCTGCCATTTAATCAGATATTGTAACTGATTTCTATACAACCTGGAATCTAAAATCCTTTCCACCACAAATTCTTCCTGACCATCGACTAGCACTGGGTCAGGGCAAGGAGAAGAACGTCCAGGAAACGTATTGGGTGTTGCAGCCTTTAGTAGGGATACATGAAAGACAGGGTGGATTCTCATAGTTCTGGGCAATTGAAGACGACAAGCAACGGCACTTATAATCTTACTGATTTTATAGGGTCCAATGTACTTATGTCCCAACTTAGACGATGGAATCCTTAACTTAAGATTTCTGGTTGACAGCCAGACCAGGTCTCCTACCTTAAAAGCTGGTGCAGGTTTACGAAATTTATCTGCTGCCTTCTTGTACCTTTCCTGAGCCGATTCCAGATTCTCCTTTAGAAGATCCATATTCTTCTGTAAAGTCTTGACTCTTTCAGCCACTGCTGGCAAAGGCGTCTCTATGGGAAATCGTGGTAGAATGTTAGGATGATAACCTAAATTAGAGAAAAAAGGAGACTGTTTAGTGGAGGCACTCTGAGAGTTGTTGTAAGAGAACTCAGCCAATGGAAGTAGATCCACCCAATCATCCTGTAGGTGGCAGATAAAGCAGCGGAGATACTGCTCCAGGGTTTGATTGGTTCGTTCGGTTTGTCCATTAGTCTGGGGATGAAAAGCAGAAGAAAGGTTTACTTTAATGTCCAATGCTGCACAGAAATTTTGCCAAAACCTAGAAGTGAATTGCACCCCTCGATCCGAAATAACCTCATCCGGTACTCCATGTAAACGAAACACATCTTTAATCATCAAATCTGATGTCTGTTTTGCAGTGGGTAAGCCGACACAAGGGATAAAATGAGCTGCCTTTGTTAAACGATCAACCACCACTAGAATAGTGTTCTTCCCTTGAGAGGTTGGTAATTCCACAATGAAGTCCATAGAAATGGATCCCCACGGGCGGGACGGGGTGGGAAGAGGCTGTAACAGACCAGTTGGTGAAGAGCGAGGTGTTTTGCATCTTGCACAAACCTCACACGAAGTGACATAGTCCAAAACATCCTTCCTACAAGTGGGCCACCAAAAGAAACGAGAAAGAAATTCCTGTGTCTTTAGAATTCCTCTATGCCCGGCTATTTTGGAATCGTGAATGAGTTGCAATACTCTCAATCTGACTGTTTCAGGTATATACAGACGTTGTCCCAGAATCCACACACCATTCTTAAAGACAAGACTTACGTCCCTTGGGGGTTGAGCCAAAAAAGAATCCGCATGGTATGCTTCCTTGATGTCTTTAATTAGGTCTTGATGATGAATCACTCCTAGGAATCTAGAGTCAGGAAGAATAGTCTTAGGAGGAGTAATTGGACGTGTCTCTGCTGAGTAAATCCTAGAGAGTGCATCAGCCTTTCCATTGCGCGATCCTGGTCTATAAGAAATAATAAAATTAAATTGGTTTAAGAAAAGATTCCAGCGAGCCTGGCGAGGAGTCAGGCACTTAGCCGACCTGATAAACTCAAGATTACGATGATCTGTCAGAACGACTATTTGCTGTGCAGCTCCTTGAAGAAGGTGTCTCCATTCTTTGAAGGCGGCAATAATGGCCAACAACTCTCTATTGCCCACATCGTAGTTCTTCTCAGCCGAAGACAACTGCTGGGAAAAGAAGGCACAGGGATGCAAGACATTCTTCTCACCTGTTCTCTGAGAGAGTATAGCTCCCACGGCACAGTCTGAAGCATCCACCTCTATTATGAAGGCAAGCTCTGGGTTGGGATGTACTAGGATAGGTGCAGTGGTAAATTTATCTTTTAGACGGGAAAATGCTTCCTGGGCTTGGGGAGTCCAGGAGAACTTAGACTCTTTCGGGTAAGTTGGGTGATAGGTGACACTACCTCAGAGAAATTTCTAATGAAACGTCTATAGAAGTTTGCAAACCCGATGAAGCGCTGTACCTCCTTCACATTTCTAGGACTTGGCCAATCATTGATGGCTTGGGTTTTACTTCCATCCATACTAATTCCTTGTGTAGACAGTACATACCCCAGAAATTGAATTTCGGTCTTATGGAATTCACACTTTTCAAGCTTGATGTAAAGATGATTTTGTCTTAGACGTTCCAAGACCATTCTCACATGTCCATGATGTTCCTCTGTGGAGTTAGAAAAAATTAAAATATCATCCAAATAAATTACCACGAATGTATCTAGGAGATCCCTGAAGATGTCATTCACCAAGTGTTGGAAAGTGGCTGGGGCGGTACTCAGACCAAAAGGCATAACCAGATATTCAAAGTGTCCATAGCGTGACCTGAATGCAGTCTTCCATTCATCCCCAGGTCTAATACGGACTAAGTTATAGGCCCCACGAA
>JARQOD010004468.1:0-17500 GCA_033576555.1 Oophaga sylvatica
AACGGCAACGGGGGCCCTTTAAAATTTTTTTCCCCAAGGGGGAAAAACAAAGCCACACACCCCGGGGGGGGTTTGGGGAAACCCCCAAAGGAGAGCGACGTGTGGTTTTTCCCAAAAAATTTCCCCCGCCTTTTTTGGTAGTGTGGGGAAAGGGCCGAAATTGGTGGCGCTCTGGGCCTTAAAAACCCCACCCACATCCAGGGTCGGCCATGGAAAACTTGGTCGTGGGGGTTTTTTTTGAGGGACTATGGGATCTTGATGCACGCGGGCACAAGGTCCCCCCTAGAGTGCGCTCACTTGGGGCTTCCGCGGGCCCCAGATCGCGATTGCAGTCTGCAACCAGATTCCCCCTTTTCCCTGAACATCGCAATATGTGACGTACCCACCGGGTGGAATTCAAGTTACATTTTTTGGGGGGTTTTGGAGCAGAGCCAGCAGTTATGGGTATCAGCGCATGGCGCAATCAACACGCAATTTGCGCCGCCCACTTTTTCCCCCTTAATGAGGGGGGAATAGAAGGCTGTCCCCAGTTTTGCGTGCGTTTGTGGGGTCAACGGGGGTGGCGGTGCAGTTTATAAACTAGTCACCCCAAATGCCCCCCTTTAATCTGCCTGCTTAAAAAAAAAACGCAAGAAAAAGGGGATGGGGTTTTTGGGAAAAAAGGGGAGGATGAGGAGTCAAAAAATTCCCCTCCCTTCTGGAAAGTCAGCGAAAACGGGGGTTTCCCCCAAAAGGGGGCTGGGCGGGGTCATTTGTGAGGAGGAGAGGAGGAGGAGTCAATGGAGGGGGAAAGGGAATCGCCCCCGGGGAGGTACACAACGCTTAGTCAGTATGTAGAGCAGGGTGGGGGGATGCAGAGAGGCAGATAAGCCTCTTGCAGGGGGGAAACTTTTTTTTCCCGTTGGGAGTTGCAGCACTGGTTGATTTCTGCGCAGTGCCAAAGGGAAACGGCCAAATGCCCCATTCTCCGACGTTGATTTTGGGTGTACACCCCCCTAGACCCCGCTCCCCCGGGGAAAACGAAAAAAGCCTCATCACCCTTTTAACCCCGGGAGGTAAAAATGCGGGTTTACCAAGACACACGGGGTGCAACCCCTTTAATGTTCTCCCCTTTCTCCCCGGGGGCATGCTGCTGCAAACTGTTTTTCAAAGGCTCTGTGGTGGGGGGGAGTGTAGAGAGCTCTGCAACAAGGGGAGCCCCGCAGTCCCCCGAAACGGGGAAAAGACCATATGTTCAAATGTGGCAAAGTTTTGGGGCCCAGCGCCACAAAGTCTAACCATCCGAGGGCCCCCGCGGGGGGGGGCAACGTATCCGTCAAGGGGAAACGCTATTTTGGCCCTTTTTCTCTCAGTGTACTCCCGTGGTTTTCCCCCATTAAGTTTTGGGTCTTTGTGGATCCCAGGGCCCAGAGCTTACCCGTTTGCATTGGAGGTGCTGGTTTGCCCTGTGCCAGTTTTATGGGGCGCGTCTTTGTGCTGCAGGTGGTTACAAAAACCGTCGCATGGTATCCTCGAAAATTAGACCGGTTTCTTTTCTAAAAATGAAAAAGGAGGGATCTCGCCGGAATTTCTCTGTCCGTTTTCAGTTAAAAAAATGGTTCGCAACGTTTCCATGTTCCTTTTTTTTTGTTTTTTTTCTACCCCCTAAAATCTCTCCCGGGGCCCAACACTCCCAGTTGCTGCTCAAAAGTGTCTTTCCCACAGAACAAAACAAAGCTTATGTTAGTGGGGTTCAGTCCCCCAGCTGTTCCCCTGTGTGTCAACGGCAAAAAGTGTCCTGTTCCCGCACATGGACAGAAAACACATGGCCCAAAACATGCCCCAAAAATGGGAAAGCCGTCCCCTGCTTGTTTTTTTTTTGTAAAAACATGAAATTAAAAATTTTTTGGCAGGCCTAGAATGAAAAATTTTTTTAAAAAAAAATAGGGGACAAAAAATTTTTTGTCATCACAGCGCATATCTGAACATGTTATTAGAAATGGTAACAAAAAAAAAACTTTGTCTACTCTTAACATTTTTAAAATTAAAATGCATAAAGTACATTTCGACTTAGGGTTTAATTTTTTAAAAGGGGAATTTTTTCTGTCCCTGTAAGATAATCCCCAAAGGGGATGTAGGGAAATTAATCTATCTCATCATGACGGTTTTTTTTATGAAAGTTTTTTAAAAAATTTTCCCATTACTGATGCCAACTGTTTTTTCAAACCAATTAAAATGGCCATTTTTAAAAACATGGTAATAATGTCCAATAAAAATTATTACATTTTGAAAGTGCATTGATACTGAAATAGGTATTATCCCTGCATTTTGCTGTTAAAAAAACCCACAAGAGTTTAAAATTAATACGGGGTTTATGGGGATCCAGGCATTGTTACTCATGGAAAAATTTTGGGAGGGGTTAATACTGTATCTCAATTAAGTCAGCGTAAAACCATTAGTTTGTTGTCTTGTTTGTTAAAGAGGGAACGAAATTTTTTTTTGGGTTTGGGTCATTGGTGTAGTATTAATTTTAATTATTATGCTTTTTTTTTTTTTGGGTCCCTAGTGCGCAAATAGCAGGCCAACCTCACTTTTTATGTGCTAATTCCCACACGCTCCCCTACCCCCCCCGCGTGAAGTAGGAAGGTTTTGTTGACGGATAAAGTTTGCGAAAACCCGACATTTTTTTTCCCTCTTCAACACTCTACAAGAAAAAAAACCCCTTTGTTTCAGCCGCAGACTTTTTTGGGGGACGTATAACATGGGGCTTACCCTCAGAGGTTTGTCCACGTGTGATAAGACATGAATATCCCTTTTTTCTTTTCCTTTAGCCTTTGTTTCCCCCACCTTGCGGGGCCCCACTAAATTGTGGAAAAAATGCTTAATGTTTTTTTAAATGGTTTTTTTTTATTGTACATTATTGTTTTTCATCAATCACATTGATGAGTCCTGCTGGAATTTTTATACCCGCTTAGAAAGTTACGAAATTTTTTAACAAAAATTTAATTTTGTCTGTGCTGGGACAAAAAATTTTTGGGGTTTGATGTGGTGACTTTTAAAAAACCCTTTTTCTTCACTATGTTATAGTTTAAAAATTTCGTTTTTAAGCTTTTTTCATAAAAAAAAAAATGTACTTTTTTTTTAAAATTTTCAACCCTATATTTTGTTCCCCAAATTTTTTTGGGGGTTTTTGTTGTTCCATTTTTTTTTGGCCTGGATTTTTGGTTTTTTTTTGTATTTTCTTTATTTTTCTTTTTAAAAATTTGAAAAAAATTTGTTCTTTGACCCTGTTTTTCCCCGTAGATAGAAAAAAATTTTTTTAAAATTTTTAGTAGCCCGGGTTCTACCTTTTTATGGATAAAAAAAAAAAAAAAAAAATGGAAACAAATTTTCAAGCTTTCAAAAGGCCCAAACATTTTTCTTCTCAGGGGAAAAAAAAAATTAAACCCAAAAAAATTTAAAAAAACACATTTTTTCAATTTAAACAGGACCAGGGAAAAATTTAAAAAGGAAGACAAGTAAAAAAAAGGGTTTTTTGGGATCGAACTGTCAATTTTTCTCCGGGGTGAAAAAATTAAAAATTCAAACTTCCTTTGTAAGGATAAAAAAGTTTTGATTGCCCCCCCATTGGGTATTTTTTGGGGTTTTTGGCCCCGGGGGATAGACGCAGTTCCTTTTTTGTATAGGGGAATAAATCCTTTTGATCTATTCATTTTCCCCCCTAACAGTGTCAAAGGTCTGTGAGCTTATTTCTGAAAACCCCTTTTTTCGTTTCTTTATATTTGAAGTTTTTTTTTAAAAAAGTAATTCCTATCCATGTGCTAGACCCCGGGGGGATACAAAAAGGGTTTTTTTTACAGCTAAATTAAATTTTTTTGTGATTGGGGTGGCGCTATAATTATCGTTTTTCCCCTTTTTTTTGCCGGTTTTTCCCCTCACTTGTCCCCCCCCCACTTGTCTTAGCTTTCCCCGTGTCCTGTTGTGTTTTAGAAATATGTGATTCTTATTTTTGGCTTTTCCCCCTTTTTTCCTGATGAAGACACCTGAGTAGTTCGAAACTTTGAATTTGTTCCCTTTTTTTGTTACCCTTTTTAAAAATTTTTAACCACAGGGATGTAAAATATAAAAATTTTTTATTCTTGTATTGAAATTTTTTTATTTTATTGTTTTTGAAAAAATTCTTTTTTTTTTGTTTGAAGTACTAAATTTGCAAAGGGGCCCCTAAAAAAAAAGGGAAAAAACTCAAAAATTTTTGCCTACCCCTCCCCTTTAAACCCGGGGCCCCCAAAACCCCGTTGTTGCTTGGAAAAATGCTTTTGCAAAAAATTAAAACTTTTCCTGTGTTTTTTTTGGGGGTTTGTAATGTCGTTCCCCTGCTGGTGTTTAAGGCAAATAGTCCTGCTGCTCCCCCTGTTCTTTCCTCCCTGGGGTTTCAACCCCAGTTTTTCCGGAAGTGCTGTTGAAGGGTTAAAAAATTGCTCCTGTGTTCGGGGTTCAGTAATGTCAGCGTTCCCCTGCTGTGTGAACGGCAAATGGGCCTGCTGCCTCCCTGTTCTGTTCTTTTTTCCCGGGTTACAAACCCCCAGTTTTTTCTCGGAGTGTGTTAGCCGTCTAAAAAGCTTTTTTGTTATGGGGGGGTTTGTAATGTCGCTGTTTTCCCCCGGGTGTTTTGAAAAAAAAAAAGTCCTGCTGCCTCCCCCTGTTCTCTTCTCATCCCCGGGTTACAAACCCCGCCCGTTGTTTCCGGAAAAACTGTTAGCAAAAGTTTAAAAACTTGCTCCGGGGTTTTTTTGGGGTTTTTTAATGTCAGCTGTTCCCCTGCGTGTGAAAAGGCAAAAAATCCTGTGCCTCCACCCTGTTTGTTCTCTCCCTGGGTTACAAAACCCCCAGTTGTTCTCGGAATTTTGTTTGCACAGTTACACCCTTTTCCTGTTTCTGGGGGTTCCGTAAAGCGCTGTTCCCTGCGTTTTGAAAGGCAAAAAGTCGCTGCCTCACCTTTTTCTTTTCATCCTGGGTTACAAAACCCCCAGTTGTTTCTGGGGGTGCTTTTGCACGTTAAAAATTTTTTCCCCCGGGTTTTGGGGTTTGTAATGTCAGCTTTCCCCCCCCCGGGGGGCGGCAAAAAATCCTGTGCCCCCACCTGTTCTTTCTCATCCCTGGGTTACAAAAACCGGGGGGGGGGGGCCCTTTTTTCTCGGAAGTGTGTTTAACACAGTTAAAACTTGTCCCGGGGGTTTTTTTGGGGTTCAGTAATGTCAGCTGTTCCCCTGGTTTTGAACGGCAAAAAATCCGCTGCCCCCCCGTTTTGTTCTCATCCTGGGTTCAACACCGCCCCCCTTTTTTGGAAGTGCGTTAGCACAGTTAACCTTGCTCCCGTGTTACTGGGGTTTGTAATTCAGCTGTTCCCCCCCCCGTGTGAAGGCCCAAAAATCCTGCTGCCTCCACCGTTTTTTATCCCGGGTTAAACACCGCCGTTGTTTTGGAAAATGCTGGTTTGCACAGTTAAAACTTGCTCCCGGGGTTATGGGGTTTTAGTAATGTCGCTGTTCCCCCGCTGTTTGAACGGCAAAAATCCCTTTCCTCCCCCTGTTCTGTTTTTCCCTGGGGTTTCAAAACCGCCGTTGTTTCTCGGAAGGCTGTTAGCCCGTTAAAAACTTGCCCCCTTTTTTTGGGGGGTTGTTTAAAGTCAGCTTTTTCCCCCGCGTTGTGAACGGCAAAAAAACCTGCTGCCCCACCAGTTCTGTTTCTTCCCCCCGGGTTAAAAACCCCCCCTTTTTTCTCGGAAATGCTGTTTGCACAGTTCACTTTTCTCCGTGTTCGGGGGGTTTGTTGTCACTGTTCCCCCGTGTGTGAAGGCAAAAAAGTCCCGCTTTCCTCCACCATGTTCTTTCCAAACCCCGGGTTAAAAAAGCCAGTTGTTTTCCCGGAAAACTGTTAGCCCCCAAATTACACTTTCTCCCCTGTTAAGGGGTTTTGTAATGTCAGCTGTTTTCCCCCGCGTTTTGAAAGGGAAAAAATCCTGCTGCCTCCAAAATGTTCTGTTCTATCCCGGGTTACAACCCGCCCGTTTTTTTCGGAAATGGTTTTTCACGTTAACACCCGCTCCCTGGTTTTTTTGGGGGGGTTTTTAAAGTCAGCTGGGTTCCCCCGCTGTTTGGGGAACGGAAAAAATCCCGTGCCCCCCCATGTTTCTTTCTTCCCCGGGTTACAACACCCCCGTTGTTTTTCGGAAGTGTGTTGCCAGTTTTACACTTGCCCCTTTTGTTTGGGGGTTTAGTAATGTCAGCTGTTCCCCTGTGTTTTGAACGGGAAAAAAATCCCGTGCCCCCACCATGTTTTGTTCTCCCTGGGGGGTTTAAAACCGCCATTTTTCCGGGGTGCGTTAGCACAGTTAACACTTTCTCCCCGGTTTTCTGGGGTTTAGTAAACAGCTGTTCCCCCCCCCGTGTGAAGGGAAAAAAATCCCTGCCTCCACCAGTTCTGTTCTCATCCCTGGGTTACAACACCCCCGTTGTTTTCGGAAATGCTGTTAGCCGTCTACACTTGTCCTGTGTTATGGGGTTCGTAAAGTAATGTTCCCCTGCCCGTTGGAAAAAACAAAAAATCCCGCTGCCTCCCCATGTTCTTTTTAAACCCCGGGTTAAAAAAACCCCCCGTGTTTTTCGGAAAGTGCTTTAGCCAGTTAAAACGCTCCCTTTTTACTGGGGTTAGTAAAAAACAGCTGTTCCCCCGCTGTGTGCGGGAAAAAGTCCTGTGCCTCCCCCTGTTCTGTTCTCTCCCCGGGTTTCAACCCGCCCGTTTTTTCTCGGAAATTTCTGTTTTGCACGTTAAACCTTTTCCCTGTTCTGGGGTTCAGTAATGTCCTGTTCCCCCGCTGTTTTTAAGGGAAAAAGGGCCTGCTGCCCTTTCCCCCCTGTTTTTTCTTCCTGGGGGTTTCAAAAACCCCCGTTGTTTCCGGAAAGGGTGTTACACGTCTACACTTGCTCCTGTGTTTCGGGGGGTTTGTAATGCAGCTGTTCCCCTGCTGTTTTGAAAACAAAAAATTTCCCGCTGCCTCCCCCTGTTCTGTTCTCATCCCTGGGGTTAAAACCGCCGTTTTTTTTCGGAAATGCGTTTTCCAGTTAAACCCTTTTCCTGTGTTATGGGGGGGTTTGTAAAGTCGTGGCCCCGGGGTTGGTTGTGAACGGGGAAAAAGTCCTGGCCCCCCCCTGTTTTTTTCTCATCCCTGGGTTACAAAACCCCCGTTGTTTTTTTCGGAAATGCTGTTTGCCCCGTTAACTTGTTGTTTTGGGGGGGCAGTAATGTCAGCTGTTCCCCCCGCGTTTTGAACGGAAAAAGTCCCGTCCCCCCCCCTGTTCTTTTTAACCCTGGGTTAAAAACACCGCCTTTTTTTCCGGGGAAAAACTGTTGCACGTTAAAACCCTTTCTCCCCGGGTTTTGGGGGGGTTTTTTAAAGTCAAATGTTCCCCCCCTGTGTGAAGGGAAAAAATCCGCGCCTCCACCATGTTCTTTCTCTCCCCGGGGGTTTCAAAAACCCCCGTTTTTTTCGGAATGCTGTTAGCACGTTACACTTGCTTTCCCGTGTTTCTGGGGTTTTAATGTCAAATGTTCCCCTGCTGTGTGAAAGGCAAAAAAATTTCCCGCTGCCTCCCCCCCCCTTTTTTTTCATCCCCGGGTTTAAAAAACGCCGTTTTTTCTCGGAAGTGCTTTAGCCAGTTAAAACTTGGGTCCCCCGGGTTTTTTGGGGTTCAGTAAAGCAGCTGTTCCCCTGCGTGGAACGGCCAAAAAATCCTGCTGCCCCCACCCTGTTCTTTCTCTTTCCCCGGGTTACAACCCCCAGTTGTTTTCGGAAGTGTGTTTGCACAGTTAAAATTGTCCCCCCTTTTTTACGGGGGGTTTAGAAAGGGCAGCTTTTCCCCCCGCTGTGGAACGCAAAAGCCCGCTGCCCCCAACCAGGGGGCCTTTCCCCCCACCCGGGGTTTCCCCAAACCCCACGGTTCTCCGAGTGCCTTTTTAGGGCCCCAGTCTACCAGTTCCCCCTCCGTGGTTTGGTTAGTTTAGCCGGTTCCCCTGTTGAAAGGGGCCCCCGGGAAAAGTAGGTGGCCCCCGGGGCCCTTTTTTCACCCCCGGGCCCCCAAAAAACGCGGGTTGTTTTTCAATTGGCCTTTCCCCTTCTTTTTTCCCCGGGGTTTCCCATTTAGTCAGGGGTTTTTCCCCCGCGTCCTTGGCCGGTGCCCCTGTCTTTTTCCGGTTCCAGCAAGTTTTCTGGGGGTGTGCTTTGGGGGACGGGCCCCCTTTTTTCCGTTGTTAAATGGGGTTGGGGTTTTTTCCCTTTTTGCCCCTCCGGGTTCCACGGGTCAGCTGGTCCTGTTATTTCCTTTGGGGTTTTTCCCCCACCCCCAACAGGAAAAGAAGGTTAAGACAAATTTACAAGATACAGAAAAAGAAAAGAAGAACAATAAGGAAGATCAAAAGAAAAAAAAAAAATTTAAAAATTTTTAAAACCAAAATGAAGAGCAAAATTTTGCCTAAATTCTAAGCAAAAGAAGACTAGCGGAAAGGGGGGTGGTCCTTTCCCCCCCGGGGCCCCCCTTGGAAAATGCCTGATGTGCTGAGGGCAAAAAATGAACGGGACAAAAGGGTTGAAATTTAAAAATTTTGGACGCAAAAAAGGGAAAAGGGATGAAAATTCATTTTTTTACAGTTACAAGTACGGGGAATGTCTGTCAAAAAAAAGAAGGGGGAAAAAAAGGGGATGAATAGGAAGAAGTGAAAAAGTAGAATATGAAAAATTAATAATTTTTAAAAAAAGAACAATATAAGTAATGTTAAAAAAAGATGAATTGAAAGAAGTTTTAGAAGATTAGAAGGGGGAAATAAAAATTTTTAATTTGATGAGAAGTGATGCGGGCTAAAAATTTTTGAAGGGGAAAGTTTTTGAAATTTAAAAAAAGGGTTTTGGAAAACCAGGAAGTTGTGAAAACAGACTTTATTTGACAAAATAGAAAAAAGGTTAACAAAAATTGTAAATTTTTTGTAAACCCCAACGTATTTCCTAAAAAAAATAAATAATGTATTTTATTGGATTTTGGGTTTAAAAAATCTATGCCCTTTTAAAGTCTCCCCCCCCTCCCCCCAAAACTTTTTAAAATTACTCTTTCTTGGGTTTTCCTTCTTTTTACATTAACCCAAAAAGGAAAAAAAAGGGGTTTTTTTTAATTTTTGTATTTTGTTCCATGATTACATGGGAAATTCCCCGGGGGCGGATGGGTACGCCCAAATTTTAGGTGTTCGGCGTACCTTCGATTTCCCCCACTTTAGGTATCGGGGAAAATATCGCCCAACTCTAATAATAACTATACAGGTAAAAAACTATTGCAGTGTGCTGAAAAAAAGGGCCCCCGGGGCCCCCGTCTTTTAAGGGGCCCAAACCCCCAGTGTGCGGTGGTGGGAAAACATCAAGTTTTTCCCCCAAACCCCCCCTGGAACCTTTGGTAAAAGAGGGGGAATCATTTTTTTTCCCAAATGTTTTCACATTTTCACTTCTTCCTTCTTGTTCGTTTCAGGGGCCCTCCAAATTTTTTCCCTTTCCCCTGGCAACGACTATGAGACTAAGAAATTAATTTTTAGAAAATTTTTAGCCCCAAAAGGGACCCCCTTGTGTTCCCTTTTTTTCCCCGGACCAAAACCCCTCCTTCCCCCAAAAAAAAAGGTGATTTTAGCAAGTAGTGACGAAAAAATGATACAGATAACGTATCCCCCCTTTAAACCCTTTAGTACCCCTTTTGAAAAAATTGTAGAAGGTGCAGGGCCCCTTTTCTGTGTCCACCACGCAAGGGGAAAATTTTCCCGTCCATTTTGTGTTTTTGCCGGTATGAAAATTTTCATACGAAAAAAAAGGGCTCACGCTGCTTTCCACAATCGCTGCTGCAGGTTGAATACCAGGGGTTTTTTTTGGGCACTACAAAAAATTTAAAAGGGGGTTTTTTAAAAAATGCAAAAAGTCTCTACCCCAAGTTAAGTGAAATGGGGGAAAATGAGCAACAACAAAGGGGGTTTTTGCAGCGCGGATCCAGGGTGGGACGGGGTAGGAATTGCGACCATCATTTTGGGGGGTGCGACCCCTGAAGGATATGTGTGAGGTTTCCCCTTTGGGTTTTCCCCATTATTGCACACACGGCCCTTCCCCGGCCCCAAGTTGAGTTTTAGGGGCAGCCATTGCTTAAACTCGGCAGGATAGCTTTCCACAACTCTTGATCTGTTTTCTGAAAACTCCAAAGCTTTAGTTTAAAAAACTCCCCGATTGCAGTGGCCTGGTGCACGTTCGGAGGTGGGGGGTTCTTGTGCCGTGTTTGGAACTGTGTTCCTTTAAAGGGGAGGGGGGGGTGGGTGGAGGCATTAGTGGGGGCTGGGGGGGGGCCCAAAACACTGGGGAAAAGTATTAGATTAAAAGGGTTTTTTTCGCAAGCCCTTTGGTTAAAAAGGGTTCGTGTCAGCGAAAACTTGGGTCTAGTGCTTTAGTTCTACATCCCGGTGGTTTTTTAGTTCTCCAACCCAAAAGTTTTTAGTCTTCAGTTCTGAAACCCCCGGGTCTATTAGTTTAGTTTCCAAGTACGGGTTTGTGTTTTTGTTTTGTTTTCCAACCCTTAGCTATTTAGTAGTTTTGCTTTTCCAACCCTGTTGTCTTTAGTTTAAAATTTCCCTTTTGGTGTGTAGGGGTTTAGTTTCCCCCCCCAAAGGGGGCCCTGAAAGCCTTGGGATTCCCCAAGACTTGGGGGAGTACCCCCTTCCCTAAATCCCACCAGGTCACTCAGTGCCCAGTTTTCGAGATGTAACCCCCCCCCATTTTTTGTTGTCCAGGTGTTTTTTTGAAAAGCACCCTTGGAGTGGGAATTTTTCAGGGAACGGGTGATGTTGTCTGCGATTCTAGTTTTTTTCGGAACATTTTCTTGGGGGGAAAAAAAAGGTGATTGGGCAATCTTTTTTGAGGGATGGGGAAAAGGGGCCCTCATCTTCAAAAAAATTTTTTTCCCCAAGGAGAAAGGCTGCTTTTTTGTCCCCAAAAGATTGGAAAGGCCATAAAAAAATCACAGAGATCAAAGGGGGAGTAAAGCAGAACCCCCCCCGTATGATCTTTTGCCAAAAGCTCTAGCTGGCCCTTTTCAAAAAGACAATGTATGTTTGGCGGATCATAAAAACCCGCCCAAAAAACAGGCCTTTTGGGGCTAACGTTTGTTTTTCTGTTTGTTTCACTTTGCAATTGCATTTAGCCAAAGGGGGGGAGAGGGCCCTGGAAAACCCCTTTTGCCAAACCATTGGCAAATAAAAATTTTTTTTTTTTGGGGGGGTTAAAAAAATTTAATTATTTTGACCCATAAAGGGATTATGTGTTTGGGGGGCCCTTTTTTTGTGTTATACCTTTTTTTCCCCAAAATTATTATGAAAAAATTGTTAGGAGTGAAAGGTAAAAAAATTTTTTTGTTTGTAGTTAAATTCATTGGGGTGAGGGGGTCAGGGTCCTTATATCACTGAAAAAAAATTTGCAACCCCTGGGGAAAAATTAGTTTGGGGGTTTGGGGCCAAAAAAAAGGGGCAAGACTATTTAAAAAGGGGTGTCCAACTTTTTAAGCAGCATACATTTTCTCCCAAAAAACAGGAAAAAAAAAAGAATGTGTCGGGTGTGAGAACCCAAAAAATTTGGGGGAGTGTTGGGAAAAAAGGCTGACTCCCAATCAACATTCCCAAGAAAACTTCATGGATATGCACAATCAAGAAGTATGTAGTGTTCACAGTACAACGTGTAGTGCTAAAAAGGAAAAAAAAAAAGATTTTTTCCAAAAAAAATTTTCGTGGGTTTTAAAAAGGCAGCGGAAAAAAAAAAAGCCTTAAATGCAGCAAAAAAGTTTTTTAAGCGGGGGGGTGCCTCATACGTCCCCAAACCCAAAAAGATGCAGGGCCCGGGGGGAGGTTTGCTGCTGTTTTTTGGCTTGTCGCCCTCCTCTATCCACTGCACAAAGAAAAAAAGGGCTCCAGGGGCCAAAAAAATTTAAAAGACTGATTCAAAAACTTTTTTGTTCACCGATGAGTGCCGTGAAAACTTGATGGTCCAATGGATGAGGTAGGATGGCGGGTTTGGGGGGGGCCCCCCATGAAAAACCGGCTACGGTGCCAACAAGGAGGGGGGTTTGGAGTAATGTTTTGGGGGAAATAATGGGGAGGAGTTGTCGGCCCCTATAGGTCCCTGAAGGGTTTAAAGATGAATCCATGTGTTGTTTTTTTCCTCCCCAAACAAACCCCAACCTTCCCCTGCCAGGGGTTTAAGAAAAAAAACCGGCATTCCCCAGAAAGATCTTTTTTAGCATGTAAATGCACCGTCCATGCGCACATAAAATCAGCATCTTGGCGTATGGGCATAAAAGGGGAAAAAAACTTTTGGTGTGGCCCCCATGCCCCCCACCTAACCCCCATTAAACCCTCGGGAAAGCATCATCAAAGGAGTGTTATGTGGCGGGAGGCAGTTCCCTCTAGAAAGTTGGGAGGGTATTCTGCCTCATGCAAAACAGTTGAAGCAAAACCCCCCCCAAAAAAAGACAAATTTTAATGGACGAGAGAGTTCGAAGTCATTTCCCAAAAGGGGGGCCTATGTGCAAAAGTAAAATCCTAGAAAAAAATTTTGAGTTTAAAACTGTTTGATTTCAGTTTGTAAAACCTGCTAATGTTTTTTTTTTCAAAAAAAAGCCTTTTTTTGTTCTTTATTAAAATGAAAAGGTAAAAAAATCTGCTGTGCTAAATTTTTGGAAAATGCATTTTGAGTGCTTTTTGGGGGTTTTTTTTTTAAAAAAAATTTTCTGTTTTTTATAGGCAGTTTGTACAAAAACCTTTCAATTGAACCTAAAAGTTATTTGACTGGAAAAAATTTCAATGACTGCATTATATAGGGGGTTTGGGAAAAAAAGAGAAAAATTTTTTTCCCTAATAATTTTTAAACGGTTAAAAACCCCCCCAAAAAAATTTCTGAAACTTTTTCTGGACTACATTTTTTAACCATACACATTCATAGTGTGGAGTACAATTTTTGATCTTAAAACTTTAGGGAAAAAGCTTTTTAAAATTTTTTAGGCTTCCATTTTTAGCCCCCCAGTGTTACGCATTGTAATTCATTGATCTTTACAAATGAAAAAAGCTTTTAAAAATGTTTTAGGCCTTTTTCCTTTTTTCAGACTCGTGCTTTGCGGTCTGTGAACATTTTTGTAATTCTAAAACTGAAAAAAAAATTTTTAAACATTTTTCTAAAAATTTTTTTGATTGTCGTCCCCAAAAACTTTTGTGTTCTTTTGTTATATTACACTGGAAAAAGCTCCCCCCCAAAAAACTTTTATGCTGCAGGTGACCCATTTTTTTTTTTTTTTAAAAATAAATTTGCTTTTTTTAAGACCCAGCAAAATTTCAAAGGGTGCATTAAGGGGGTAGGGAAGTTGTGATGGGCATGCAGATGCAGAGGATATGGGGCACCTTTTTACTTTGCCCCCTTTTTTTGGGACAAGAAAAAACACCCATCCTAAAACCGTTTCCCCCTTTCCCCTTTGCAGGGAGGGGCCCGGTAACAAAAAATTTCCAGCCCCCAAAAACAGTAGGGGTGACCCTAAAAGTACAACCAAACCGTATGATCGGCACTGTTATCTTGCCCGATTCATGGGTCTATGATTTGTGCCAAAAGGGGGCATTTTGCCCCCTTCCCCGTGTTTTGGGTTTCCCCCTGTTTTACTGTCCCCAAAATTCAGTGTCCTCCCCCCAGGTTGGAACAAAAAAAAAGACCCCAAAACCCCCTACCCACCCACAGGCCCAAATGCCCTGGTGGAAGTCAATCTTGGTACTCGGTCCCCAGCCCTACTTCTTCCCCAGGTGTGGCGTCCCCGCCTTTAAGGCACGGCCCCGGAACTTTCACCCTTGCTTTCCAATGCACAAAAGGGGTTTAAAACCCCTTAAATATTGCCCACTGTACGTTTGTGGCAGGGTGTACATTTTCCCGAGTCAACTGGGCAAAAACTTGTGGAGGGGGGCGAGTCAAAACCCGGCAGGCCCCATGTGCTCCCGATGCCGGGTCTATCTACTGAAATTCTATCAGGGTTTCCTCCCGTCTTTTGGCGTTCATGTACCCCCCCTGCCCTCCTCATCCCCCCTCTCCAAGGGTGGTTTTTAAAAGTCGTTTTCCACATCAGCCAAAAGCAAAACATTGGACTACCAGATTGGCCCCCCCTGAACTACCGAATAGAGTCTTTTTGGGGCCCCTGGTTTGTTTTCGTTTTTTTTTGATTTCTTTCCCCTTGTTTTGGGTTGGGAAACTTTAATTTCTCCTTTTTTAAACAAAAAAAAATGGGCAAAAATTTACGTCAGGTTTTAGCACACTCACTTTTTGCTATTTTAAAAAATTTTAAAAAAAATTCGGGCCCCTATTTACAAAAATTTTGGGCGCCCACTCGAGTTTTCCCCTGGTTCACTGATGGTGTTTTGTATATCCCCAAATGTGTAAAGTATATTTGCAAAAATGTTTAATTTTTTAAGTCTCCCCCCCCCCAAACATTTATTCAAAATAATTCAAAATCAAGTAAAAGAAAACTAAAAAAAATAAAAACATTTAGTGACAAAGACTAGCAAATATAGGGGGAGTAAAAAAGACTCCTTTTTGGGAATTAAAGGTAAATTTTTTAAAAAAAAGGACTCCCTTTTTTTTTAAAAAAATTTTTTTGTACAAAAAATTTTTTTTTTTTCAAAAAGGTAAAAATCACGAGTCTAACCCCAACTTTGAAAAATTTTTCCGGAACAAAAAATTTCGAGTGTCAAAAAATTGAGTGAGGACTTTTTCCCCTTTTTTTTTGGGCGAGCGGGTTTTTCCCAAATCCAATTTCGCAAATTTTCGGGTTTGCCCCAAATCGGCCCCAATACCCGGGGGGAAATCAGGGTTCGACCGGGAAAAACCCAAAAACCCCAAGGGAAGTCAATGGGGAAACAAGTCGGGGGGAAGGGGGGACAGTAACCCCCTAAGGCCCATTTTTGGTGGTGGCGGGGGAGCCAAAAAAGGGGGGGCCGGGGCGGGTTTTGCGGCGTGGGATTTAAACCCTGCCAAAAACCGTGCGGCACGTGATTTTGGGGGAGGGGCCCCCCGGTCAGGGCCCGAGCAGCGCCGGGGGTTTTTAAACCCCCCTCCCTTGATGATTTGGGGCCCCCCGGCCTTCTATTTTTTTGTGTGCGAGGCTGTTTGTGTGTTGGTGTATAAGGTGGGCCCTGGGCTACCCTCCCAAACCCGGGTATGCCTGTACATGTCGTGGTGCCATTAGCCCCAAAAATGGGGCGTAGTAGCCCAAAATTTGGCCCAATGTGTTGAAAAGTAAAAAAAACCCCCCCCCCCCCCCAAACAAAAGAAATTAAAAAAATATAAACATTTTAAAACATATAACCGAAAATATTAAACATACAAAAACAAAAAAAAACAGAACATACAATAAAATACCTCCATACAAAATATAAAAACAAACATTTCAGTACCCACAAATGCTACAATACATCCATAATATAAAAAAAAATCAGTAAACATATTTTCCCTACAAACGAACATACATAAAAATATAAAACATAACAAATTTTAACATACAAAAAATAACATACAGAACGTAAATAACACTTTTAAAAAACGAGCTTTTTATAAGCATAAAACCCTACATAATTAACATAACCCCAAAAACTACATATAAAAAAATAAATACAGTCCCTACATATAACATGCTGAAAAATAAAATAACTACAACACTAAAAAATAAAATACAAACATAAAACCCAAATACTTTTTTAAAAACCCCCAAAATACAGGCTTTATAAAATTTAAAAAACAGAACATAATATAAATTCAAAATACATATAGGGAAAATTTAAACCCCCAAAATCAGAAATAATTTTAACCCCAAATACAGAAAAATCAAAAAAAAATACAGTACTAATATAAAAAAAACAAGTAACATTTAAAATAAATCTAAAACAAAATCAGAACCATATTTTAAAAACATAACTAATTTTAAAATAAAAAAAACCTAACTAATTTTTAAAAAAAACATAAAATAAGTATACCCTACTATAACATGCAATAAAAACATAAAGAAATAATTTAAAAAATAAAATCAGAAAAAAAAATAACAACAAACCCCTTTTAAATTTCGTTTCTAAAATAACATCAAAAACCCCCAAATTTTTATAACACAAATAAGACATCCATAATATATAACATAAAGAAAAAACACTAAAAATTTTAAAAAAAAGAGAAAAAATTTTTCCCCCAAACATATTTTTGAAAGCCCTGTCTCCCGTAATAAAAATAAAATTAATAAAGCAACCTATACATCACCTGTGTCCGCTATAGAACAGATAATGAGTTTCCCACGACGATCTCGGTATTGAACACTGACCATCGGTGTGATGTCAGCGCTTCTACACGCCCTGCGAATGCACTGACTCAGAGCTGGGAGAAGAGGATAGAATGACGTCACTTCGTTCATTCTCTCACTGGCAATGATGGGTGAGACAAATTCCATGATGATTTGCCATAAGTGAGAGATTGAACTTAGTGATGCATGCAGGAGCCATTGTCTCCTGTCAGTGCATCTCTGGGAAGGGCCATATTGAGCTGTGGCTCAACCTGATGTCACTATTCTATAGGGAGACCGTCGTTGGACAATCGCTAATTAATTGGACTGTGTCGGACAGGGAGTATACGGTTGTTTTATTTTTATACATTTATTACAGGAGATCAAGGGTGTCGCTTGCGATCTGTGGCATATAATAAGATGTGAAAACCGTATTGTGTTATTATCAAGAAGATATTTTAATCTTTTGTGTGTATTGTGTTTTTTTTTAAACCCTTTATTAATGTAAGTACTAATAATGGCTAGGCGTTTCTTATTGACGCCTTCTATTATTTAACCGGGCTTAATGTCAACTTACAATAGCAAGGTGGATATGAGCCCCTTATTACCCAAATTCACACCACTAGAGTGGGTTATGGAAAGAGAGGGGCTAAGTGCCCTGAATTGGTGCATGCCAAGGTGCGCCAATTTCTGGGGCGGTTGGGTGCTGGTATTTATAGCGAGGGGGAGGTGCGCCTATTATCCAGGGCCCCTTCTAGGCTATGAGTATCAGCCGCAGCTGTCTGCGTAGCCTTTCTGGCTATAAATTATGGGGGACCCAATGTTCATTTTTTGGGGGGTCTCCATATTTTTAATAGCAGTAAAGGCTAGCTGCGGGCTGATTTCATTAGCCTGGGACGCTCCATGGATATTAACCCCTGCCAGGGATAGAATATTGGACAGACGCCGGCGCTTTCCCCGCAGTGCAGAAAATTGCGCTGGAGCCCACGCCATTTTTTTCTATTTTTTGTTTTAAATAAAATGCCATTGCATGAAGATTTTGCTAGTGTGTGTGTGCGCGGGTCTTTAACTCATTATGTACCATTCTATCTATCTCGTATCTATGTAAT
>JARQOD010004468.1:22500-54658 GCA_033576555.1 Oophaga sylvatica
AATAGATAGATAGATAATAGATGATAGATAGATAGCTAGATGAAAGATGATTTAGATAGAGAGATTGACAGATAGATATTAGGCATATTCCTTGATAGAGTATGAACCGATTGTCAAAAAACTTAAATCATATGTATGGGGATACTGTGGATTTCCTTAACAAATTGGAGGGTGACGATAGAGGACCAGGTTTTCTTGGTATCTTTGATGTCGTTTCTCTCTACACATCTATGAACATTGTCGCGGGAAATAGCTGAGCAGGTTTCAAAAATGATTGATAAGGGAAGATACCTTTTCTGTGGAAGGAAGAAATGTATCCTTTACAATATTGGAGATATCTAGAGACAGAATTATTTCCTGTTGGTAATGATTATAATTATTTGCAATGTTGAGGTACCAGCAATGGGGTCCAATATGGCTCCCCGCTTATGCTATTGGTTAATGGGGGTCTGGCGGAGGACTTTGTCTATGTGTTCCCACCACTTCTCGCATGGTCGATTGTGGTGGTGCTACATAGATGACGTCTTTCTCCTTTGGGCATGGGACCAACAGATTAGAGGCCTTCCATGTATTTCTTTATCAGATATGATGAAAAAACTATCAAATTTACTGTAAAAGTTTTCCAAGGCGGAATTAACAAATTTTGGATGTATTAGTTAGACAAACGAATGGAAAATTGTTACAACATTATATGTAAAGAAATGATAGGAACAATGTATTATTGTATAATAGTCAACATCCAAAAAATATGATCAACTCAATCCCTTGAGTCAATTATTAAGGGTTGAGACGTATAGTACATGAAAGGAAGGTGTTGCTGTGGTACTTTTGACTCTAATGATGATAAATTTTGAAAAAGAGGATATCCAAGTAATCTATTGAAAATGCCTAGAGCTTATAGTGTACTCTCCAAAAAAATAGATTCGGAAACTATTGGGAAAAGCAACGTTCCAATAAAGAAATGGTGAGGATACCGTTTGGTCTCCAGATTTACGGAAGAGAGAGTGGGGAAATATCTCAGGTTAATTAGATCCAGCACTGGGACTGCTAACAAAATGTCTCCCTGGAATTGAGGGGTACAAATTTCCCCCCTTTTCTCTTACAAAAGTAGCAAAAATGTTTAGAGGACTTTTTAATTAGATCGTGCATATTGGACACTAAAAAAAAAACTACACAGAAGTCTTTAACAGATACAGCAAGCAATGTGTGCTACCCCTGTTTGAGTGCGTCAATTGTAATCAGAAGATTAAGGGGAGCAAAATTTGCTACATTATGAAACAAAATAAGGAGTACCGTATAGACCACTTTCTAAACGTGTGATTCTGGAATACATAGTTTATTTACGAGAATGCCCTTGCAAATTACTGGTACGTAGGCGAGACGATATGTGACTTAAAACTCGAATAAGTCAAAAAAACTACACAATTGAAAAGAAAAAGGAATGGATATTCCAGGCTCAAATACATTTTACTGAATTAAAACATACGGAGAAACAATTAAGGTTTAGATTAATAGACGCAGTCCCTGTTAACAGAGGAAGGGGGGGGAGATAGAGTTGGTTACTAAGATGAAAAGAATTGCAATAGATATAATGAACTCACTACTTGGAAACCTAAGGGTTCCTAAATGTAGACTTTAGACCTAATTCTGCAACCAATAGGGTATCACGCTTTCTCTATCCATTGGTAGCTATTGATTATGGCTCAGTAAGTAATCTTGTAATATAATGTTTTTATTTTTTCAATTTTTTTGTAGATAATGATATCGAGAATGAACAAACGAATATCTGGAGGAACGCTAAGTCTGAGATGGAGGCGACTGCTCGAGGGACACCAAATAATTTCTTTATAGGTTATATTTTACATACATTTGCGCAGAGTCCCTTGTATAATAGTGCTCAATAAAAAATATGAACATCATGAATGAGAGTGTTGTTGACATATTCTTATTGAAAATGGAATTTTAACTAGTCATAAGGTTCAGTACTGGGGAACGAACATCTCCATTTAAGGACATTGGGGTTGAGGGACCAGTTGCACAAAGGGTGCGGAATTACCTTCCCTTTTATGTCATAGGTGGTGGGAAGTGACCCAAAAAAGGGAACTGTCCCGCTACCGCTAAAAATTGGATTCTGTGTCTGCAGGCAGGGGCCCAAATAGACATAGGTACTATTTCCTAATTAAAGAGAGTAAAAGCCATATCTGCCACTAAGAAAGAGCCATACATGAAGATTCTTCCTTTATTGATATGTTTTTGAGCAAGACTGAAAAGCACAGACTGCATAAATTGTGAGTTTGTGCAGTCTGCCACACCAAAGATGGAACCTCGGCACTGATACTGCCGTAGTGCGCAATTGCGCAGGGCTACAAAAATGCCACACAGTAGTTCTGAATGGCTAGTAGGCCAGTCGGAAACGTCCAATTAGATAGGCGACTGCGCAGAGTTGTGGTGTGTGAGCGACCAACATGGCGATTTTAGGCCGTCCTCCTGTGCAGCATAGCTCTCTGGATAAGTGAGTACCTCTGTGCATAATTTTTTGATCATCGCTGGCTGTGTGCTTGGCTATTGTAGGTTATCAGTGGAAAAATAAGTGTAATACATAAGATGTACAAAAGAATATGCAACTGACTAATTATTATTGTAAGGTGAATATGAGGGTATACATGTTATTACTGTATTATATGAAAGCTCTCTATGGGTCTATTTGTCTAAACTTTTGACCTAATTGATATAAAGTGGTTGTGAGACATAGACCCTATAAAAAAAAAACACATTTGTATGTTAGACACTGTTGAGGAAGGCTCAAGGAGCCGAAACGTTGCTTGTCACATGTGGGTTATAATAAAATATCCACTTTTTTCTATCTACCTGTGGAGTGCTGCCTGTTTCCTTTGGACTATTATTAGTTGGCAAGTATTGGAATTTTAGCTGGAAGAGGATTTGCACCCATATTTACTTTGTTCCCTATGCTGCTCCTGCTTTTTCATAAAGGCTAGATCGATAGTAGATAATAGATAGGTGATGGATTGTTAGATAATAGATAGATAGATAGATAGATAGAATAGTTAATAGATAATAGATAGATAGATAACAGAAGTCAGACAGATGATAGATAGATAGATAGATAGGCTAGATAGATAGATAGATAAATATAGACAGATTGAAGATAGATAGAACAATAGATATTTAATAGATAGATAGATAATTCCAGAGAAAATAGATAGTCAGAATGGTACATAAATAGTTTAAAGAACACGAGCACACCACACACACAAAACCTTTATGCAATAGCGTTAATTTTAAAAACAATGGGAAAAATAATGGTGTGGCTCACCGTGCACTTTACTGCTCCAGAGTAGGATAGGGACCGACGGCTCGAGCCAATATTTCTAGCCTGGGAAGGGGTTAATACCTTATGGAGCTTCCCCAGATATGAATATCAGCCCGAAGCTAGCCTCTACTGGCTATTAAAAATAGGGGGACCCCCAAAAAATTTACGTGGGGTTCCCCAGTAATTTAGATAACCAGAAAGGCTACGCCGACAGCTGCGGGTGGATCTGATATTCATAGCCATAGGAAGGGTACATGGATATTGTGCGCACCCCCCTCGCTAAAAATACCAGCACCCAGCCACCTCTGGATGGCAGCATCCTGTAAGATGCACCAATTCAGGCACTTAGCCCCTCTCTTTTCCACTCCCTGTAGCGTGGGATATGGGTAATAAGGGGTAATATCACCTGGCGTTGTAAGGTAACAATTAAGGCCCGATTAATCAATAGAGAGGCGTCAAATAAGACGACCTAATCATTATTAATCTTATATTAATAAAGGGTTATTAAAAAAACACAAACACACGCATAGTATAAAGTATTTCAATGAAATTAAGCACCACACAGTTTTCATTATCTTTATTATACGATCAGATCAAAGTTGACGCCATCATCTCCTCCAATAAAAGTGATAAAAAATAAAACAAACCGTATACTCCATGTACGGACACAGTCCAAAATATTATCCGAATGTCCCACGCCGGTCTTCCCTATAGAACAGTGTCATCAGGTGATGCCCATTGCTATGTAGGGCCTCCCAGTGATGCCTGACCAGGAGACAATGCTCCTGCGTTGCATCACTGAGTTCATTTCTCTCACTTTATGGCAAAGCTGCATGGGACTTTTCTCACCAGCTTTGCCAGTGAGAGAATGACGGAAAGTGACGTCATTCTCTCCGGCGTCTAATGTTCGTGCATCACAGGGGCAGTGTAGAGCGGTGACATCATCAGATGTTCAGCGTTCTATACTAGAGATCGTCATGAGGACACTCGTTATTTACCTGAACTCTACGGTGGGACAGGTGATGTATAGATTGTTTTAATTATTTTTTATTTTTTTCTTACAGGAGCGCTTGGCATCGGGGAATAGATGTTGGTGAGTATGTTACTATATTGTATGTGATGTATGTTATGTGTATGTAATGGTCATGTTATACGTTATGTGTACAGTACAGACCAAAAGTTTAGGACACACTTCTCATTAATGATTTTTCTGTATTTTCTTGACTATGAACATTGTAGGAATCACACTGAAGGCATCAAAAACTAATGAATTAACCACATGTGGAATTCTTACATTACACTTAACAAAAAGGGTGGAAACAGCTGAAAAAAACTGAAAATATGTCTTATATTCTAGGATTTCAAAGTAGCCACTCTTTGCTTTGATTACTGCTTGCACGCAGAAAGGTGAACGGATGACTCTACATGCCTTGTTCCCACATTTAAGCAGGAGGAGGAGGTGAGATGGTCTGGGGATGGTGCTTTGCAGGGTGGCAATGAGCGGCGACGCTTTGGTGGGGATTTGAATCCGCGCTGCGCCAACCACGAGGCACCGCTGCACACGTCCATCTCGTGGCCCACTGTGAACGTCCCTTGCTCATTATTGAATAAAAGGCTCCGGCAAGTGGCAAAACCCGACTCTGGCGCTCAGGGTGGCCGGAAGATCGGCCGACTGCTACCTGTGGTCGCGTTTCGCTCGGCGTACCGACTTTGGCCGGATAAGTCTGTGTTTTTTTGAATTTGTCCGGACCTGTTTCGCTCAACCCTAGTAAAAATGACTCAGTCGGTTATTTAGTGGTAAAGCTCTGCCGCACTGCTCAGAGAAGTTGCAACAGGGGACTCTTGCTGAACCTAATTTTGTCTCGGGTACAAACTGCACTTCATGGCAGACGTTACTTAAGGAATAACAACCGAAAGATCTGTGGTTGTGTTGCAAAACTTTACAATGGGATGCTCGTGTGTGATAATGGACATAACCTGGTGGTGGGGTCTGTTGATGCATGGCAAGCTCACACAGCTGTACCATGTTTGGCACATGTGATCAATTTGGTGTAACCGTGGTTTCTGAAAACCCTACCCAGATTTACCAAGCTTCTGGTCAAGTATGCACATCAGCGCCCATTTTTGCAAGTTCTCTCAAGCTGACAATGCTCTGTCAGTGCTGCAGCAGCACATGACAGTGGCAGCTCACCATTTGGGTATGACATCACCACGCGCTGGACTCCACACTGCACATGCAGGGCCCTTTGGTATTATGGTCAGACTCCGCTTATACCAGCTAAAGAAGTGAGCATGGATGTCTGACATTTGAATGGTCTATAAGTACTTTGAGAACTCCACAAAGTTAGTGTGTGGCAATAACGCATAGTCAACACAATGGTCGCTCCATTCTGTGCCTATGTAAACAGTTGTTTGGCTCACAATTTAAACATGAAGCTTTAATACCGGACCAGGTGAGGGATGGAAGGAATACATAACAAAAATGAGTGTAGCGAGCATAGGTCTCATCTTTTACTGCGATTCGGATTTGGTTATCCAATAATGAGGGTGGACCAATACGGAGGAGGAAGAGAGGAACAGGAGTGGTGGGTTGGCTAGCACAACGGAGGCCCAATAGCTACTCAAACTTCATCTGTCTCCCTACATGGATGGGACTGAGGATAGGAATGAGGATGGAAGAGAGGGAAGTCGGAGAGGGTGGAGGAGGAGATGAAGAGTCATCATCATGGTGGAGAAGGGAAGAGTGGCTGTTCAGACTTGAAAATTATGCACTACTTTATAGCACAGCTGCCTTTCCCGTGACCCTCATTGTTATACTCTCATCTCTGTCAAAATAGAGTGGTTTTTAATCCAAGCTCCGACACCACCCTGCAAGGAGAACTTTACATCTCTTCTTCCTGAGGTGAGAGGTCTTCTAAAATGGGTGCTATACAGAAGGCCGTTTTGGAAACATATGTTGAAAAATTTCCGTCAGACAACGCTAGTGGCAGGGGGCAATCTTCCTTGCTATTAATGTATGGTGTTCAGTTCATATAGCGTCTTTGTGCTTGGGGGCGAGGAAAAACCATGAGACAAGGTTTCATATGGAAGGACTTGTATTACTTATACAAGTAGGCAAAGGGTCACACAGTTTGCAGGTACAGAGGCAGGAGACACCAGCAGGCAGAGTAGTCACTTAAGCTCCAAGCAATAACTCTCCCAACAATAGGTTCAGGATCTCTTCTCTGTTACCGTAATTCCCTTTTGCAACATGGAGTTACCAAACAGCAGGTTTCAGAGTCCTACAAGTGTTCCAACAGTTTCCTCAGTAGGAAATAGCTGGAGTACCAATCAAGGTTTCAGGGTCAGGTCACAGGTGACTGCAGGCTTGATTCTGAAGCACTGATTGCTCAGCTGAGGCTGCTTAAGAGGCAAGAGGGAACGGAAATCGGGCGGGAACATGAAAGCTGGGGAAACTCCATATTGACTGAGGGCAAGATAGCTGCAACAAGGCGGAAGCAAATCGCCCGATGAAAAAAACTGAGTTTCAAGAACCTTACATTACTCCTCCCTTAGGGACAACCTCGGATGACCTCAGACCAGGCTTAGTATGGGTACCTTGATGAAAACTGGCGGAGCAGGCGAGGAGCATTAACGTTATTGACCGGATTCCCATGAGTTGTCCTCCACTGTGTAGCCCGCCATCTTAATCAAATATTGTAACTGATTATGTACCAACCTGGGAATCTAGACTCCTTTCCACCATAAAATTCTCTGACCCATCGACCAGCACTGGGTCAGGCCAAGAGAGAACGTCCAGGGAAACGTATTGGGTGTTGCAGCCGTTAGTAGGGATACATGAAAGGACAGGGTGGATTCTCTAGTTCAGGGCAGATGAGACGACAAGCATCGGCACTTAAAATTTTACTGATTTTATGGGTCCATTGTACTATTTATGTCCAATATAGACGTGGAAATCTTTAACTTAAGATTTCTGGTGACAGCCAGACAAGTCTCCTACCTTGAAGCTGGTGCAGTAAACCCCTAACGAAATTTATCTGCTGCTTTCTTGTACCTTTCTGGAGCCAATTCCAGATTTTCCTTTAGAAGATCCATATTCTTTTGTAAGAAGTAATTCTTTCAGCCCACTGCCTGCAAGAGGCATATCTATGGAAATCGCGGACAGAATGTTAGGATGAATTAAACTAGATTTGGAGTAGTAAAAGGAGACTGCTTAGTGGAGGCGGCTTGAGAGTTGTTATAAGAGAACTCAGCCAGTGGGAGTAGATCCACCCAATCATCCTGTAGATGGCTGATAAAGCAGGGAGATACAGCTCCAGGGTCTGATTGTTTTGTTCTGTTTTTGTCATTAGTCTGGGGATGAAAAGCAGAAGAAGGTTTACTTTAATGTCCAATGCGGCCACAATAAAATTTGCCTTAATTGAAGTGAATTGCACCCTCGATACGAATGACTCATCCGAGGTACTCCATGCTAAGCGAAAACTACATTCTTAATCATCAAATCTGATGTATGTTTTGCAGTGGGTAAGCCGACACAGGGGATAAAAATGAGCCGCCTTGTTAAACGATTCGACCACCACTAGAATGGTGTATCTTCAATTGAGAGGTTGTAATCCCACAATGAAGCCCATAGAAATGGATCTCACGGGCGGGAACGGGGTGGGACGGGGTCTTTGCAAACAGAACCAGTCTGGTGAGGAGCGAGGTGGTTTGCATCTTGCACCATACTTACATGAAGTGACAATAGTTTAAAAACATCTTCCTGTAAGTGGGCCACCAAAAGAAACGAGAAAGAAATTCTTTGTGTTTTAGAAATTCCTCTATGCCCAGGCATATCTTGGAATCGCTGGATGAGTTGCATGCTCTCAAATCTGACTGTGTCAGGGTATATACAGTCGTATGTCCCTGGAATCCACACACCATTCTTAAAGACAAGACTAACGTCCTTTGGGGTTGTGCCCAACATAGAATCCCGTCATGGTATGCCTCTTGATGTCCTTAAGAATAGTCTTAGGAGGCAGTAAGTGGACGGGTCTCTGCTGAATGAATCTAAGAGAGTGCATCAGCCTTTCCATTGCGCGATCTGGCCTATAAGAAATTACAAAATTAAATTTATTTTAGGAAAGATTCCAGCGAAGCCTGCGACGAGGAGTCAGGCACTTAGCGACTGATAAATTCAAGGGGTTACGAAGGATCTGTCAGGACAACTATTTGCTGTGCAGACCCCTGATGAAGGTGTCTCCATTCTTGCAAGGTGGCACATAATGGCCAACAATTTCTATTTTGCCCACATCGTAGTAGTTCCTTCAGCCGAAGACATCCGCTGGGAAAGAAGGCACGGGATGCAAGAATTCTTTCTCACCTGTTCTCTGAGAGAGTATAGCTCCAACGGCCAGAGTCTGAAGCAATCCAAATCTCTTGATGAAAGCAAGTTCGGGGTTGGGATGTACTTAAGATAGGTGCGAGTGGTATAAATTTATCCTTTTAGTCGGGGAAACTACTTCCTGGCTTGCGGGGGTCCAGGAGTGTACCTAGCTATTTCCGGGTAAGTTGCGGTGATGGTGTCATACTCAGAGAAATTTCCTAATGAAACGGCTATAGAAGTATGGCAACCCGATGAAGCGCTGACCTTCTTCACATTTTCTAGGAATGGCCAATCCTTGAAGGCTATGGGTCTTGCTTCATCCCTACTAATCCCTTGCGTGACAGGTACAATCCCCAGCAATTTAATTTCGGTTCCTATGGAATTTCACACTTGCTTCTAAGTTTGATGTAAAGGATGGTTTTGTCTTAGGCGTTCTAAGACCATTCTCTCCATGTCCATGATGTTCCTTGTGGGAGTTAGAAAAAATTAGATATAATCCAGATAAATCACCACGAATGTATCTAGGAGCTCCCTGTAGATGTCATTCACCAAGTATTGAAAGTGGCTGGGGCGGTATCAGGACCAAAAGGGCATAACTAGATATTCAACAGGTGTCATTACGCGTGACCTGTGAATGCAGTCTTTCATCATCCCCAGGTCTAAAACGGCACAAGTTATAGGCCACGGAGATCCAGTTTAGAAAAATTTTGGCCATGCCGCACTCTCTCCAAAACCTCAGGGATTGAAGGCAATGGATACGGGTATCTGATAGTAACCTTTATTGAGTTCCCGATGTCTATTGCGGGTCTCAGAGATCCATCTTTCTTCGTCCAAAGAAGATGGGTAGCACCTGCAGGAGATGAAGAGGGGCGTATGAAGCCTAGCGACTAGATTTTCGTCTATGTAATCCTTCAATGCTTTAGACTCGGGCCCCGCCCCAGGGGGTAGATCTTACCAAAGGTATCTCTGCTCAGGAATATTCAATTGGGAAATCATATGGACGTAAGTGGGAGCTGTGTCAGCATTCTTCTTGTTCACATAATCACATTAGTCCTGTGGTATAAGCGGTAGTTCAGGGACTGACATGGTTCCGTTAGGAAGCAAGAGCAGGCCTGATTGAAACTCCTGTGGACTCATCTGTTCTCCGGAAATGTAATTCCCTTGGTCTCCCAGTTTATCTTAGGGTTCTGGACTGCAGCCATGGTAGCCTAGAATAATGGGAAAGTGGGGAGAAGAAGATAAGCCATAAAGGACAAGTTTCTCTTGAGATCTCGTACCATAAGGACCCTCAAGGCTCCGTTTCTGATCCACAGGTCCAGAGGTCAGCAGGGAGCCATTCACAGTCTCCATCTATACTGGAGTAGCCTTCTTCACTGAACGTATTCCATGTTTCAGAGCAAAGGGAGATATCTTAAAATTTCCACTTGCTCTGAGACGATCATAGCAGAGTAGCCACCCAGGACTGAAAGTCAACCCAGAGTTTGAAGGAAAGGATAGCAATGGGAATAGATTTTTTTACTACTCAGCTGGGACACCGCTGAGGAGAAAACTTGAAAAATTGCAGCGGTTTACCCGTTCAAACGTCCTCAGAACTACGTGAGTTTTAAGTAAGTGAAATCAAGATTTCCTCTTGCAGCAGATCTTCTGGAGCCTGAGGCTCGGACATGACA
The DNA here is from genome assembly GCA_033576555.1 of Oophaga sylvatica. Classification (NCBI taxonomy): domain Eukaryota; kingdom Metazoa; phylum Chordata; class Amphibia; order Anura; family Dendrobatidae; genus Oophaga; species Oophaga sylvatica. Next base: position 32,867 of record JARQOD010004468.1, read on the forward strand.
GATCTCCCTCTCGCCAACACTCCAAATGAATGACTGCTGCAGTAGTCTTACGAGACGGCTGGGGCAGTTTATAATGATGTGCCCTGACTTACCACAGTAGAAAACATAGATTTTCCTTTAAACAATGGTCATTTGCGTGCATCACTAACCCGTCTTTGTAACAAAGAGTCCACCTGCATGGTTCAGATTCTGGTTACCGTGTGATCCTACTCAAGGTTCCCTTAGCTGAGGAGGGAGGTAGGAAAAGGTTAGTGCGATTATTTTTCAAACCATCTCTGTGTCTGCGTTCGTCAGACGAGCACATACGGATACAAAGTTAAGAAAGTCACTAACGCAGTGGGGTGTTTCGGCCAACGAGAAGTTCATCCTAATCAGTGGAGACAACCCTTTCCGAAAAATAGATTTTTGCGGAAGTGTCCCAAGTGTATCGAGAGCCCTCATCCCTGAAATCCAGGCATATTTCGGCTACTGAGCGCTTACCTTGGCGCAATAGTTAACTGGGCTGCTTCAACTGTTGCACCTCGATTGGGGTCATCCAAACATCTGCCCCGGTGGCTGTAATGATAGAATCAAGATGATTCAAATTTCATCCCCAGTCTCAATCAGAGGGTTTGCCCACATCAAAGCCTTGGTGGTAAGCAACATGATTTAAGTAAAACACTTTGGATCGTTCAGTGTGAAATGGTGAAGCAATGTGCCAGAGAAAATAGATTGCATTGGTTTAATAAATCCCTGAATTTCTCACGTTCACCGCCAAATGAATTGGGGGTAACTTGGGAGGAATCAAGACTCAGGGGGGTTATGGCAGGAGCCTGGACTCGTTCCTCTAAGAGCCTCCAATCCTGGCTCGTAACTCCTGAGGTAGTTTGTACAAACACTGCAAATTGTGATTAGTGAAGCATGTAGGCTTGCAAAACGGGTCTTTTAAAGTCTGTATATTGCACAGAGTGTATCAGTCATTCCGCCAAAGTCCTTTATGCGAGCCTCCTATCTTCCAGAAATCTTTTAAGCAGACAGTACTGAAGGAGAACGAGAAAAGAAAAAAAAAACAAAAACACTATAGTGTTTACCTGTGGTAACACTCCAGAGTAAAATATAAGGGAATGCGCTCACCTGGAATGTTGTGTGAAGTCACAACACTGTCATCACAGAAGGTTATAAACGGACATCTGCTATCCACAGTCACAGCAGACACGGCCTTCCAAGACCCAGCAGACACTATCATTGGCATCAGAATCTTGTACTGTACTATGGTGTAAGTTTTCATTAGTGTCTTGTGCTTGGGTGCGAGGGAAGAAAACACATGAGACACAGGATTCATATGGAATGACTTGTATTACTTTCATACAAGTCGGCAAAAGGGTCACACAGTTTGCAGGTACAGAGGCAGGAGACACCAGCAGGCCAGAGTAACTTTAAGCTCAGCAATAACTCTCCACAATAGGTTCAGGATCTCTTCTCTTGTTACAGTAATTCCCTTGCAAACATGGATTTACCATACAGCAGGTTTCCAGCAGTCCTCAAGTGTTCCAAAGTTCCTCAGTAGGAAATAGCTGGAGTACCAAGTCCAAAAGCCTCTCAGGAGACAGGGCACAGGCTGACTTGCAGGCTTGATTTGAAGCACTGATTGCTCAGCTGAGGCTGCTTAGAGGCAAGAGGGAGAGAAACAGGGCAGGAAAATGGAAAGCTGGAAACTCCATATTGACTGAGGGCAAGTTGCTGCAGCAAGACAGAAAGCAAATTGGCCCGACGGAAAAAACCTGAGTTTCAAAGAACCATACACTTGGCACAAACTAAGAAGAGAGCAAGGGTCGACACACTTCACAGGCTGGGTACACGGTCAAAGACGTTGGGCCAATTTCATGACTACAAGCCCAGTGCTCAGAGCCTGATGAACTGGGTATTTATGACAAGGATGGAACATTTTTAAAGATGGTCACCACAATAACTGAAAGACTAAACCAGCAAAATTCCGAATTTCCTATGCAACTTCAACTATGGGTATCAAAAGCTGGTCACCTGTCGTGAGCTGTCGCTCTATGCTTAGAGATTTTGTGCTGCCATGCTGCTAGCATCTTCTTCTATTGGCTTTTAGTGTTGGGGGTAAATAACAGACAGGGGTTTTCACCTGTCAATGTGAGAAGGGACTGCAGACATGCTCACTGTTATTGTTTTGGTGCTGAGGAGAGCAGGCAAAAAAACGGCAATACACCCGAGAGGTTGGAATCTACTGGATTGGCAGTACCCTGATAACCACCACACTAAAGGCAGCAGTGGAGTGTTCCTACGGTGGTCCTAGGACGCCCTCGTCACAGGCCTGAGAGGCTAAACTACCACATAAAAGATAGAAAGAGGAAGGCTATCTTGCCCCGGAGCAGATCCCAAAAAACATAGGAGCCCCCAAAACATGTAATGGCAGTTAGAAAAGAGGTTAAATAAGACACAGACAGAAATCAGTTATGCAGCTTACGCTTGGGGCCAATCTGAACTTAGACAGAAAAGGATAAGAAGGATACTTACTGCAATCCAAAAAAAAATCCTCTAAAATAAAAACAAACGCTTTACTAATCGCAAAACACTGAGATCACACGACACTTCTACACCTAAATTATTTCTCTTGTGGTAACAAAACTAAGCCGCAGCACAGAAAAAAAACTGGAAAAGGCAAAATGAGCAAACAACAATAGCTCCAGAGGAACCGAGAGGCAGACAAGCCCCCGGGGAGGGGACCTGGCCAACCTCACAGAAATTGCAGAGAATATACAAATGGCAAGCACAAAAACAAAACACAGAAAAATTTATCTGAGAGCATAGCGAGAAGAGGAAAGACAGCAAGCTTCCAAGTGTACCAGGAAACAACGTTGAAACAGAACAATTGAACACTGCAAACCATGATGGGGGGAACCTCCCTTATATCCAGCCAGTCCGTTGATCACTGGCCTTGCCAATCCTCATTGAATGGTTCAGTACTGTTTGCAACCACAGAGGGCAGCTTCTGCTCAGTATTCATTTCTAAACATTCATAACAGTCCCCTTCCTTGAGGACGGGGTCACCGAACCCTATTTGTGCAACCAGGACGGTCAGGATGATCTCTGTGATACGCACGGATCTGTCTCCTAGCTGGAATGACCGAATGCAAACTCCCAAGAATTGTCCTCCTGACCAAAACTCTCCACTTAACCAACTACTGGAGTTTACGTCTAGAAAAACGGAATCAATATTTTCTCAAACCACAATAATCAGATTGCCTCACCAAAAACAGGGTCAGGAGGCACAGCCTCGAACTGGCTCGACAAGCCTCTTCAATAGGACTTGTGGAACACGTTATGGAACTTAAATGTCCCTGAAGAAGTAAACGAAAAGAAAACAGGATGATATTAAGAAATCTCCATAAATTATTATAGAAGGTCCAATAATACCTAGGCTTAAACTTAGGAGATGCATCTCTCATAGGGATATTTCTTGAGGACAACCAGACCAAGTCCCCCACTTTAAACGAGGACCATCAGTCCTATTCCGGTTGGCAAACCGCTGGGCCTTCCCTGAGAGAGGGACAACCTCTCAACTACCCTGGTCCAAAATCTGCTGACATACGTCACAACAGATGTCAACAACCGGGACCAGACAGAAGCTCCGTCTGTCCGAAGAAAAGCGAGGGTGAAACCCATAAATTGCAGAAAAAATGGAGACATCAAGTGGCAGAGCTTGCCCTATTATTAAGATGCCAAACTCAGTCAAAGTGCAAAAAAAGAGACCCGTCATCTTGAATCAGCAGACACAAAGCATTCTCAGATAAGATCTCAACATGTCTCCGTTTGTTCTCTCAGTTTGTCCGTTGGGTCTGAGGATTGAAAAGCAGAGTGAGGAATGCAATTGAACACCAAGTTTAGAACAAAAAGTTCCTCTACAAAAAATATGGAAAACAAACCGGACTCCTCTATCGACACATGTTCTCCGGGAACTGCCGTGTAACCGAACCAGTGCTGTAGGAACAAAAGGCACCCAATTCGGAGGAGGAAGGCAACTTAGGTAATGGCACAAAAATGTATCATCATGGAAAAAACCTATCACAAATCACCCAGATAACGGTCATTCTTGAGAATCAGTGACGATCGGAATAAAATCCATAGATTATGGGTCCAAGGTCTCTTGGGCACAGGGCCAATGGCATCAAAAACCACTGAGCGAGAGGCAAGAGCTTGGAGCGTGGAAACAAGTCCCACAGTGACTGCACATATCCCTGACGTCACGTGACAAAGTAGGCCACCAAAAAGGAACAGACTTAACCTGTCTTTGGTACCATAAATTCCGGGACTGACCGGCCAACGCGGAACAATGGAATCTCCCGACATCACACCAACTCTTATTCCACTGGTCTGGGTACAAATATGTCCCAACAGGGCCACGCGCTCGGGGTTCTTCCTCCTGCCACATCCCTTCAGTGCCAGTCTTTCAAATTGGGCGAGATGCGTAAGAACTACAACCCTCTTTCAACATAACAGCAGGATCAGTAACTCAGAAGGAGTCAGCAAGTCCAAGGAAACTCCGCGAGGAGGGGATCCGCCCTTAACTATTCTTAGTGCCAGGAAGGAAAGGAAACCACAAAGTAAAAAGTGTGAAAAAAACAAGGCCCCCACTGGCCTGTTTCTAGGATTAAGTCGCTTGGCTGATTCCAAGATAAACAGATTCTTAATGGTCCGTGAGGACCACCACTGATGTTTGGCTACTCCAGCCAAAGACTCCACTCTTCAAAAGCCCACTTCATGGCCAATAACTCCGATTTCCCAACCGTCTAAATAATTATGTTCTGTTGGAGAAATTTTCGAGAGAAAAAAAGCCACAAGGATTACTTTTAGAGGTTTCAGGATCTCTTTGGGGACAATACGGCACCTTGCCCAAATTTCAGAGGCATCAACCTCCCCCAACTTTTGAATGCAGAGAAACATCAGGGCTGCCGTTAGAACAGGAGCAGAAGTGAATCTCCGCTTAGCTCCTGCAAACGCAGAGGAAGCCTCAGGAGGCCAATTCAACCACATCAGAACCCTTTTTGGTCCTAATAGTCATGGTATAACTATAACCACCGGAATTTACCATTAATATTAAGATAAACAATTGGCTAAACCCAAGAATTTCTGAGAGCCTATAATGACAGTAGGTTGGACCCAATCAAAGGATGGCCTGAACCTTTGACGGGTCCATTCAATAACAGATGGGAGACAAATGAATCAGAAATGAGGATCCTCTGTACGCCAAAAATACACTTTGATTCCTTCACATACATTCATCTACTCTCAAAATCTGGAACACCGTCCGAAAATGTTTTCACATGAGAGTCCCAGTTCATTGGGAAAAAAATCAAGATTTCATCCAAATAAACCAATCAGAACTTATCCACAAAATCCTGAAAAAAGTTTCATTCATGAAGGACTGGAAGACAGAAGGAGCATTAGTGAGCCCAAACGGGCATCACTAGGGTACTCTAAAATGCCCCTCAGGGGGTGATAAAACGCCGTCTTCCATTAATCCCCGTGCTTAAATGCGAATAAGGCAAAAACGGCCAATACACCAGAGAGGTTGGAATCTACTGGATTGCAGTACCCTGACTAACCACCACAACTAAGCAGCGTGAGAGTGTTCCTACGTGGTCCTTAGCCGCCTGTCACAGCCTGAGAGGCTAACTACATCTAAAGATCAGAAAGATTAAAGCTATCTGCCCCGGGAGCAGATCCCAAAAAAACATAGTGAAGCCCCCAAACCATGTAATGGCAGATAGAAAAGAGGTAATACAGACACAGACAGGGAATATAGTATGAGAAACGCTTGGGGCCCAATCCTGACTTAGACAGGAAAAAGTATAAGAAGGATTACTTTACTGCATTCCAAAAAAACCCTTAAAAAACCAACGTACTAATCGCAAAAAAACTGAGAATCTCAGACCTCTACCACCTAACATTAGTTCTCTGGTTTTGTAACAAAACTAACCGCAGCACACGAAAAAAAAACTGGGAGGAAAAGGGCAAATGAACAAACAACAATGGCTCAGAGGAAAACTGTAGAGGAGACCAAGCCCCCCGGGGAGGGGAACCTGGCAACCTCACAGAATATGGCAGAGAAATATACAAATGGCAAGCACAAAATAAAAAACAGAAAATATCTGATCTGAGAAGCAGGGAGAAGAGGCAAGACTCAGCAAGCTTCCAAGGTGAACCACGGAAAACAACTTTGAGACCAAAAAACAATTAGAAATCACCGCAACCATGATGGGGGGAAACCTCCCTTATATCAGCCAGTCCGTTGATCCCTGATTGCCAATCCTCAATTGAATGTTCAGTTCTGTTTGCAACCACCAGAGGGAGCTTCTGCTCAGAATTCATTTCTAAAACATTCATAACATCACTCTCATAAACATTGAGCAAAGCCTGGCTTAAGCCCATACGTTTCCACCACCACAGGATGACTGCATGACATAAAATGTTAATAATATAAATATGTCAATGAGGCACACCAATGTTTCCTTTCCGTGGTCTATAGGATGACCCTTCCTCCTAATTTCAGTATGGCTTTGCACTTTCTGCAAAGTGTTTTTGTCCTGTATAAGTTATTAACTAACGTTTCAAAATATTTTCGTTCCAATTTATTTTCAGGAATATTAATAACTAAATCTTTAACAAGGTTATTGTTGCATTTACTGTCGGTATGTAAAAGTTTCAAAGACAAAAAAATTCCAGGATTAGTTTACCTTTCATAACTTTGAAAGGCTTCTGTAACATTCTTTTGTGGTATATACACAGTACAAAAAAAGCATTTGAATTTTTTTTGCTTAATTTGTTCACATTTCTTACCCATACACTATTTTGTGCTCTATGGTACATTTGTTGTGATATATAAGACTCAATAAAAGATTTAAAAATATTGACTCGGTTACATTTCAGCCATACCGTATTAGTTTTCTTTTGAACATTTTGTTGGTCGTGTAAACCCTCACAAAAATTGTTCAAAAAATGTTATTGTTATTATATTCGTCACCTATGATATTCCTGTGGTCTGGAGTAACATTTGCCTTTGTTTATAAAAACTCACAAAAAACAACTTGTTCAATATGTTTTTGTGGGGTATTTTAAAATAATTATAATATAAATAAAAAATGATAAACCCATATATTTTTTAATCTTTTATTTTTTCATTCTTTTATTTTTATATTATTAACAACCCTATATTGCTTCATCCAGAGACTTTTTGCTATTCTTGGGTAGATTTCAGAGGTATATAAAGCCTGGCAAGATATTGGTTGAAATTTGTATCATATTATATTGGATCACCCATAGATTATTCCATGGTGGAAGTGCATTTCCTTGGTATATAAACCTCAAAATCTTGTTAAAATTGTATCGGTGTTATAGCTCACTATAGTCTATTCTGTGATCTGTAGTCCATATTCATTGGTATTTCACCTCACAAACACTTTTTCTACATTGTTATTTGTATTATATTGATCATTGAGAGGGAAGTATATTTCTCGGGGTACATGTCAATGCTATTTAACCTCAAAAGCTTGTTCAACTTTTTGGGGGTATTATATTTCTCATCCATACACGGTTCCATGGTCTGGAGTACATTCCTTGGTATTTAACCCTCAAAAAACTTTGTCAAAATGTAAGCGATATTATATTGCTCATCCATAAGTTAGTTTACATTGTCTTAAATACAGTTACCAGCTTGTAAGCTCAAAAAAACTTGTTCAAAATTTATCTTTATTATATGATAACTTACAATATTTCGTAGTTTGGAGTCAATTTTGTGGTATTAAAGTCTCAAAAAACTAGTTTTAAAATTTTATCGTATTAGATTGCTCATCCCTTAGACTATTACAATATCTTGTGAATACATTTCCATTGGTATGTAATCCTCAAAAAACTTCAAAAAATTTTGACTGTGTGCCCACGTTGCCAGATTTGTTGCATTTTTGTTGTGTTTTCTCTTGCGGATTTGTACAAACTGCAGCAACAAACCTTCTATTTCTCTTTGTACTTTTAATTTTTTATTGTTCATTCTTTAAAATGAAGTAAAAGTGTGACGCCATTCATCTCAGCAGTGATCTGGGAGTCTGAGATGCTTCTAGGTGTCTTCCCTCATACTGTTTCCTTCCATTCAGCAACCTTTTCCATCCATTTAACATTTTACACTGCCCCCAGACCTCCTTTTAGGTTCTGCTGAAAATGATCAGATTTCCTATTTATTGCCGGAGGTCACACTAGCCAGAAATATGGATGAGTGCTATGTGATATAACATTGATAGCACTGGGACCGCTGTTAATCTATGGCTGCTCCATCACCGTTTTCAGTGACTAGTGGTGATGTCACTGTTGCTGTGTCTCTCATAGGGGGGGCCTGACATGCGTTGAACTTGGAGCGTGGGAAAAAATGTCAGTTCATTTTCCTTTGCTCCAGAGTTCTGCATGGGTCAGGTTATGTGGGAGGGCCAGCAGCAGTGACATACGCCTAGTTAATGAAGCTCCGCTCCCTGCATCTCCTCATTCACATTGGTTACAGATGGGACGTTCGCATCTTTGCACCATCATGGTTGTAACTGTTATATCCCCCAGATATGGATTACAGCGTGGGAACACAATACGGACTGTATGGTATAATTTTGGTTTATTATTTTACTTTTATGACAGGAGATCGAGGAAAACCTTTGGGGAATTAGTGATCGTTGTAAGTATGGTTTAATTAAAAATAATACAGTGTCTGTGTCTTTATTTCATTAAATAAATTTTTTCAGGGTGTCTGTTGTTTAATTTACAATTTGACTATTTAATTAGTATTAGGACCTTTATTGACGCTTCCCCATTACTAAACCCCCTCAACTATTACCCCACATTGCACACTACCGGCAGTGGGAAAGAGCCAGGCTTGTGCCAGAATCGGTGCATCTTACAGATGCGCCTTTTCTGGGGTACGGTGGGTGATTGTTTTTTAGCCGGGGGAGCCAGTATCATGGCCCTTCCTAGGCTAATAATATCCAGCTCACAGCTGTCTGCCTAGCCATTACTGGCAATAAAATATAGGGGAGACCCCATGCCATTTTTTTTCAATAAAAAAACTTTTATTCATATAATTAACAATTCCAGTATTTTGTGCCACACACATTCTACTAATTATATTTAGCACTGACATTTTTATATCTACTGTGGAGGCAGTGACCGGGATCGTTTACAAGGGACGTTATATTTCCCCAGAATGTGATACAGAGACCTATTAAAGCCATTGGAGGGCATTGCAGTCACAACACAGCTGCGGCTGCAATGCAGGAATGAAGGTGAGCAATGACCTAGTCTGAATACCAGGCTAAGCTGATTGAGTAAAATTGACAGGGCCTTCATTTCTTGGAGGAGGATACATGAGGCGCAGAGGGGCGGCCTCCTCCCTCCAACCGGGTTTTTACAGTGGCTTTTGCCACAGGTCTTTAAAACTCCTGCACTAAAGTTATTAGTGTTGTTCTATGGTTGGACCCTGTGAGGGCGCATAGCAGGAAAGCTCCTCGGATTGTGTGTAGCTGAACCCACGCCTGGGACGCGCTCTGCACCTGTCAGGCTCTGTTCGGCCCGGAGCGGCCGTTGTCCCGGCAACCATTGATTATGGACTGTTGTTACCCCGGCTGCGTACCGGAGGACTTTTCTGTTTAAACCCGTGAGTTGCGGAATTAAAAAGCTGTTTAATTTGGTCTTGCTTGGGTCACTGCCTCAGTTACTGCACGGTGTCAACACCGCCCGCCTTACAATTGGTGGAGAATGCGGGCATTGTGGACTGAGGTATACCCCCACCGGCAAGCTTCATGACCCCAATCGGCCGGCCACTATTAAGCTTCACCCCGTGGACAAATGGGAGGAGCTGGTTAAAGCAGTGGTTTAATTACACAACAGCAGGGCAGCTGCAGTCTCAGCGACAACAGCAGAGCAGAGTACCTGGAGTCTCACAGCGGGCAACAGCAGGAGCGAGAGCAACAGCACATTGAGCACAGCAGCTATTGTACCAGCAGCAGCAAAAAAACAAACGAACTGTTGCCTGCAAACAGATTTATGCACTGCGGGAGACCTCGACGGCACCAGCCCCTGAACGTCGCGAGGCCGAGCCAGGGTTCGCTCAGCGTTGAGGAAGATGGGACGGAGGGACGACGTGGAAGCTTTCATGACAGTTCTATGAGCGCTCAGCGGAGCGGGGGAATACTTACCAGCCGGCCCGAGGGCAGAAGTAGTAGCTCCCGTTTCTGGTTCAGCGATGACACAAAAGGGCCTACTTCGATCTCAGTCGGGGCGAGGAGGAGGACCCCAGGGACTACCAGAGGGACTCAAAGGTGAGATCCTTGCCCGACTGGGGGTTAATACATACGTGAGGGCTCAGCGTGTATTTTCATGGGCCTATGTGAGACAGACCCGCGCGGTCTCAGGCTTATGACCTCATGCTGGGGTAAAGTAGTGGCTCCAGCCAGAGACTTTGTCTCCAGCCCGATGGATGGAGGAGAGGTTGATGGTTGCGGACTGGTAAGGGACTCTGCCGGCTGCTATCCAACGTTGGGTGGGGCAAGCGCAACCCCTAAACACTCCGACCAGGGTAGTTCAGTTTGATCGAGGCTACTCGGCCACTCAAGACTTTATTGAGAATCGGGGGGCCCCTCTCGGCTGTTCACGGCGATCCCTGCCAAACCAGGAATCGGGGGAAAGGGGGGTTCGCGTCCCTCTGCTGGGGGACATCAGCACCATACCCGTAGCTGAAGGGGAACCCCGGACCCCCCCCAGTGAGTGTGGCAGGAGGACGGGTCCCTCCCAACTGTATAAGACCTAACAGTACCTCCACCCTTAGGTGTGGCGGTGTCAGGGTCCGGGACATGTGATGGCGAATTGTTCCCTGATACGGAACCATGGACTGCGGAATATAGCCGCCGGGTCTCAATGTATGCCCAGACCGTCTGCCACAGAAAACCTCGAACCCAGGGGACATGTGAACGCCAACTATGCCGGTACTGGTTAATGGGTACCCTACAGGCAGGATTCTCTGGACTCTGGGAGCCTCGTGACTCTGGTACATGGCTTCACTGGTGGAGGAGAACAACTACAGCGGATGGCACGGTCGGGGTTTTGTATGTATCAAAGGGTACCTCCGAGAGTATCCCATTACGGAGGTGTTTTGTCCACGCCATGTGGAGACAATAAAACATGTGGTGGTGAGTGGTAAAAAATCTTCCCTATGGGGTTCTGTGTTGGGAAGAGACTGCCTGTTCTGCACTCTGTGAGAAAAAACACAATCCATTCTCCCCTGGTTAAAAATGTATTAACAGATGCTGTACCCGACGAACCTGCCGTAGGGGTGTCCCATATAGGGATAGAGTGGACCCCGATAGGTTTCGCTTCGAGGTGTGGAGGAGAGGTGGAGGAGAGTCGCATCGATTCCAGAGCTGGAACTTGTGTCCAGGGCCACGTTTTGGGACAGCTCAGCGTACAAGATCCAACTGACTCAGGGCGGGATAAGGCAGTGCTGAGGTAACGGCGTAGCCCAAAAGCCAATGCGATATATGGTATTTCCACGCATGGTAGTCAGTTGGTGAGTTTGCTTTATAGGATCGATAAAATCAGGGGACGAGGTTGTGGAACAGTGGTAGCACCTCAGTCGTTCGTAGGGTGATTTAGATGGCACTCTCACACTTGCTGGGGGGCCATAGGGGAAAAAAAAAAACTCTAGAAGTAGCTTGCAGCGGTTCTTTTGTGGCGCGGACGTTTACGCGGAGGTCAAAAGGTTACTGCGAATCTGCCCCGAATGTCAGTGACCTCACCCACTGGAAAAGTTTCCGTATGTCATGTATAGATGTACAGTTCCTATAGCGTCTTGTGCTTGGGTGCGAGGAAAAACACATGAGACACAGGTTGATATGAAATGACTTGTATTACTTCATACAAGCATGCGGAAAAAGGTCACTCAGTTATGCAGAACAGAGGCAGGAAGACACAGAGGCCAGAGTAACTTCAAGTCTACAATAAACTCTCAAAAGCAGGTTCAGGATCTCTTCTCTGTACCTTATTTCCTCTGCCAAACATGGATTACCACAAACCCAGCAGGTTTCCAGAGTTCAAAAAGTGTTCCAAGGTTCCTCGTAGGAAATAGTGGAAGTACAAAGTCCAAGGTCTCCAGGAGTCAGGTCACAGGCTGAATGCAGGCTAGTTTCTGAACACTGATTGCTCAGCTGTGGCTGCTTAAGAAGCAAAGGAGAGAATCAGGGCGGGGAACATGCAAGCTGGAAACTCCATTTTGGGGGGGAAATAGCTGCAGCAAGACAGAAAGTAAAATGGCTGACGAACAAACTGAGTTTCAGGAATATATACATAGAACCTTACACTTGTTAACGATCAACCACCACTAGAATGGTGTTCTTTCCCCTTTAGAGGGTTTGGGAACTCCACAATGAAGTCATAGAAAGGATTCCCCACGGCGGACGGGTGGGAAGAGGTTGCCCAAAGACCCGTTGGTGAGGAGCGAGGTGTTTTCATCTTGCACAACTTTTACATGAAGTGACATATTTAAAACATCTTTCCTGAAGTGGGCCACCAAAGAAACGAGAAGAATTTTGTGTCTTTAGAATTCCCCTAAGCCCGGCTATCTTGGAATCATGGAGGTTGCAATACTCTCAATTGACTGTTCAGGTATTCAGACGTTGTCCTGAATCCACACACCATTCTTAAGACAAGACTTACGTCCCTTGGGGTTGAGCCAACAAAGAATCTGCATGGTATGCTTCCTTGATGTCCTTAATAGGTCTTGATAATCACTCCAGGAATCTGAGTCAGGGAAAAATATCTTAGAGGAGTAAGTGGACGTTCTCTGCTGAATGAATCCTAGGATGCATCGCCTTTCCATTGCGCGATCCTGGTCTATAAGAAATTACAAAATTAAATTGGGTTTTGGAAAAAATTCCGCGAGCTGGCGAGGAGTAGGCCTTAAAACCCACCTGATAAATTAAGGTTAGATGGTCTGTCAGGACGACTTTTGGGTGTTGCGGGTCCCTGAAGAAGGTGTCTCCTTCCTTGAGGGGCAATAATGGGCCCAAAAATTTTCTATGCCAATCGTAGTTCCTTCAGCCAGACAATGCTGGAAAAGAAGGCCAGGATGCAAGGAATTCTTTCACCTGTTCTCTGAGAGAGTATAGCTCCCAACCGGAAAAGTCCCCGAAGCATCCACCTCTATTATGAAGGCAAGCTCGGGTTGGGATTGTACTAAGATAGGTGCGTGGTAAATTTATCCTTTAAAACAGGAAAATGCTTCTGAGCTTGCGGGGTCCAGAGAACCTAGACTGTTTCCGGGTAAGTGGGTGATAGGTACACTACCTCAGAGAAATTCCTAATGAAACGTCTATAGAAGTTGGCAAACCCAATGAAGCGCTGCACCTCCTTCACATTCTAGGAATTGGCCAATCCTTGATGGCTTGGGTCTTGCTTCCATCCATACTAATCCCTTGCGTAGATAGTACATACCCCAGAAATTGAATTTCGGTCCTATGGAATTCACACTTTTCAAGTTTGATGTAGAGATGGTTTTGTCTTAGGCGTTCTAAGACCATTCTCACATGTCCATGATGTTCCTCTGTGGAGTTAGAAAAATTAAATATCATCCAGATAATCACCACAAATGTATCTAGGAGATCCCTGAAGATGTCATTCACCAAGTGTTGGAAAGTGGCTGGGGGGGGTAACTCAGACCAAAAGGCATAACTAGATATTCAAAGTGTCCATAGCGTGACCTGAATGCAGTCTTCCATTCATCCCCAGGTCTATACGGACCAAGTTATAGGCCCCCACGGAGATCCAGTTTAGAGAAAATTTTGGCATGCCGCACTCTCCCCAACAACTCAGGGATTAAGGCAATGGATAACGGTTTCTAATAGTAACCTTATTGAGTTCCCTATAGTCTATGCAGGGTCTCAGAGATCCATCTTTCTTCTTCACAAAGAAGATGGGTGCACCTGCGGAGAGATGAAGAGGGGCGTATGAAGCCCTAGGCTAGATTTTCGTCTATGTAGTCCTTCAAAGCTTTTAGCTCGGGCCCCGCTAGGGGTAGATCTTACCAAAAGGTATCTCGGCTCCAGGCAATAATTCAATTGGACAATCATATGGACGGTGAGGAGGAAGCTGATCAGCGTTCTTCTTGTCACATAAATCCACATAGTCCTGGTATACAGCTGGTAGTTCAGGGACTGACATGGTTCCTTTAGGAACAGAGCAAGCTGAAACTCCTTGACTCATCTGTTTCTCCGGAAAGTGTAATTCCTTGGTCTCCCAGTTAATCGTAGGATTCTGCGCCTGCAGCCATGGTAGCCCTAGAAATAATGGGAAAGTGGGGAGAAGAGATAAGCATAAAAGACATTGTCTCCTGATGATCTTTATCCATAAGGACCCTCAAAGGCTCGTTTCCTGATCCACTGGTCCAGAGGTCAGCAGGGAGCCATCCACAGTCTCCATCTGTACTGGAGTAGCCTTCTTCACTGAACGTATCTCCTGTTTCAGAGCAAAAGGAGATATCCATAAAATTTCCACTTGCTCCTGAGTCGATCATAGCAGAGCTAGACACCCCAGACTGAGTCAACCCAGAGTTTGATGGAAAGGAAGCAATGAGAATTGTTTCTTTTACAACTTAGCTGGGACACCGCTGAGGAAACTTGAAAAATTGCAGCGTTTACCACGTCATCGTCCCCAGAACTAACAGTTTAAGTCCGAGAAATCAAGATCTCTTGCAGCAGATCTCTCTGGAGCCTGAGGCTCGGACCTGACAGAGCTCCTCTCGCAACACTCACAGTGAATGACTGCTGCAGTAGTCTTACGAGAACGGCTGGGGCAGTTTATAATGAAGTGCCCTGACTTACCACAGTAGAAACATAGATTTTCCTTTATACGATGTTCTTTGCGTGCATCACTAACCCGTCTTTGTAAAGAGTCCACCTGCATGGGTTCAGGTTCTGGTTCCCTTGTGATCCTACTCAAAGGTTCCTTAGCTGAGGAGGGAGGTAGGAAAAGGTTAGTGCGATTATTTTCGAACCATCTCTCTTGTCTGCGTTCAGTCAGACGAGCATCAATACGGATACAATAGTTAATAAAGTCACCTAACGCAGTGGGAGGGTCGCACGAGCAAGTTCATCCTTAATCAGTGGAGACAACCCTTTCCGAAAAATAGATTTTTTGGCGGAAGTGTCCCAAGTGGTATCAAGAGCCCATCTCCTGAAATCCAAGGCATATTCGGCTACTGAACGCTTACCTTGGCGCAAAGTTAACATGGCTGCTTCAACTGTTGCACCTCGATTGGGGTCATCAAACATCTGCCCCATGGCTGAAATAAAAGCATCAAGGTGATTCAAACAATCATCCTCAGTCTCGATCAGAGGGTTTGCCCACATCAAAGCCTTATGGTAAGCAACATGATTATAGTAAGCACTTTGGATCGTTCAGTGGGAAATTGTGAAGCATGTGCAGAGAAAAATAGATTGCATTGGTTAATAAATCCCCTGAATTTCTCACGTTCACCGCCAAAACGAAAAGGAGGTAACTTGGGGATCCCAGAACTCGGGGTTATGGCAGGAGCCTGGACTCGTTCCTCTAGAGCCTCAATCCTGGCTCGTAATTCCCGGGTAGTTTGTCCAAACACTTGCAAATTATGATTAGTGAGGTCCTGTAGGCTTGCAAAACGGTCTTTAAAGCCTGTATATCTGCATGGATTGAATCAGTCATTCCGCAAAGCTCCTTTATGCGGGCCTCCATCTTCCAGATCTTTTTAAGGCAGAAGTGCTTGAAAGAGAAGAGGAAAGGAAAAAAAAAAAAAACAATAGTGTTTACCTGTGGTAACACTCCAGAGTAAAATTTAAGGGAATGCGCTCACCTGGAATGGTTGTGAGAAGTCACAACCACTGTCATCACAGAAGGTATTAAACGGACAATCTGATATCCACAGTCACAGCAGACACGGCTTTCCCAGACCCAGCAGACACTAAACATTCGCTCCTGAATCTTGTCATGTATAGTGTACAGTTCCTATAGCGTCTTGTGCTTGGGTGCGAGGAAAACACATGAGACACAGGTTGATATGAAATGACTTGTATTACTTCATACAAGCATGCGGAAAAGGTCACACAGTTTGCAGGAACAGAGGCAGGAGACACAGCAGGCCAGAGTAACTTCAAGCTTACAATAACTCTCCAAAGCAGGTTCAGGATCTCTTCTCTGTACCTTAATTCCTCTGCAAACATGGATTCACCAAAGCAGGTTTCCAGAGTCCAAAAGTGTTCCAAGTTCCTCAGTGGGAAATAGCGGAGTACAAAGTCCAAGGTCTCCAGGAGTCAGGTCACAGCTGACTGAGGCTTGATTCAGGAGCACTGATTGTTCAGCTGAGGCTGCTTAAAAAGCAAGAGGGAGAGAATCAGGGCGGGAAATGAAAACTGGAAACTCCATATTAACTGAGTGCAAGAGCTGCAAAAGACAGAAAGCAAAATGGCCGACAGAAAACGGTTTCAAGGAACATGTCAAAAGAGACAAAGAACCTTACACCGTAGTCCATTGGTACCCCTGCCAATAAAGAGGTACCTTTTGAACGGATTTCAATGGATTTGGTAGGGCCCATTGTAAAATTCGCCCGTGGCCACCAACACATACTGGTGGTCGTCGACTATGCCACCCGTACCCGGAGGCTATACCACTACGCCACACCTCGGCAAAACTTATTGCCCGAGAACTGTTTGCCATGTTCTGTCGCCTGGGACTATCTAAGGAGATCCTGACGGATCAGGGGACCCCCTTTATGTCCAAGGTGACAAGAGAACTGTGCAAACTGCTAAAAATTAAACAATTGCGCACCTCGGTGTACCACCCTCAAACCGACGGGTTAGTAGAACGGTTCAATAGAACCCTCAAGTCCATGTTAAAAAAGGTGATTTCTAAGGATGGAAGGGATTGGGACATGTTGCTACCCTACTTGATGTTCGCTGTCCGTGAGGTACCCCAGGCTTCCACAGGGTTCTCTCCCTTTGAGTATTTGTACGGCAGACACCCTAGGGGTCTGTTGGACGTAGCCAAAGAGACATGGGAACAAGAGCCGACTCCAAAATAAGAGTATAATTGAACATGTGGCTAGTATGCAGGACTGGATCGCGGGGGTCATGCCGTCGTGAAAGAACATCTGTTAGATGCCCCAGGAAAACCCAGAGGCGCACATATATAAAAGAGCCAGAGTCAGGTCTTTTAACAAGGGCGATCGGGTATATAGTACTGGTACCCACAGCCGAGAGTAAGCTCATGGCCAAGTGGCAAGGGCCATATGAGATTCGATAAAAGGTGGGGGAGGTAAATTACCGGGTGTATCAGCCCGAAGGAGGAAACCTGAGCAGATTTACCATGTAAACCTGCTAAAGCCTTGGAAAGATCGAGAGTGTTTAGTTACAGACATCACCCCGGGCAATCACCAGAGAGTTCTCTACCTTCAGCCAGGGAAGCATCCAAGGGGGAGGTCAGGATAAGTGATGCCCTCACTAAACAGCAGCGACGGGAGGCTCGCTCGCTGGTGCAAAAAAAATACCGACGTGTTCTCAGAGCTACCAGGTAGGACTAAGGTTATCCAACATGACATTGTCACCGAACCTGGGGTAAGGGTGCGAATAAGACCGTACCGGGTGCCCGAAGCCCGGAGGCAAGCCATGTCGGTGAGGTAAAACAAATGCTTCAGTTAGGCGTCATAGAGGAATCACGGAGTGAGTGGCTAGCCCCATTGTACTGATTCCAAAGCCAGACGGATCCATTACGCTTCTGTAATGATTTCGGAAATTTAATGAAGTGTCAAAGTTCGACCTTTATCCCAAAGCCCCGTGTGGACGAGCTGATTGAGAGACTGGGGCAGGCCCAGTACTTTACCACGCTCGATCTCACCAAGGGTTATTGGCAGGTACCTCTCACAGATTCGGCAAAGGAAAAGACCGCCTTCGTAACTCCGGAGGGTCTATTTCACTATGTGGTCTTACCTTTTGGGTTACATGGGGCCCCGGCTACATTTCAGAGATTGATGGACATAGTGCTCAAGCCTCATCAGGAATACGTGTCCACGTATCTAGATGATATCATCATATTTAGCACCGACTGGCAAACGCACCTAACACACGTACAAGCGGTGCTGGATTCTCTCAGAGCCGGGGGTTAACGGCAAACCCCAAAAAATGTGCGATAGGGCTGGAGGAAGCTCGATATTTGGGGTATGTGATAGGCCGAGGAGCTATCAAGCCCCAAATCAGCAAAATTGAGGCCATAAAAAACTGGCCTAAACCATCGAGTACAAAACAGGTGAGGGCTTTCCTTGGCATCCTTGGGTATTACCGCCGGTTTATACCTAATTTTTGCCGGGCGAATGGTGGCCCTAACCGATCTCTTGAAAGGAAAGAAAACGGTAATGGTTCGGTGGAACCCTCAGGCAGAAGAAGCCTTTCAGTCCATGAAGTTGGCCCTGTGTGGACAGCGGTCCTCATCAGCCCCAACTCAATGAAACCTTCATTGTACAGACAGATGCCTCGGAGGTAGGATAGGGGCGGTGTTGTCACAAAAAGTGAATGGTGAAGAGCACCCGGTCACCTACTTGAGTAGAAAACTAGTATAGAAAGGAGTGTTTGGCTGACAGAATCTATGGATGGAAGCTTTTGAGTGTTATCGTAAAGAAAGGTGGCTATATGGTCACTGATTTTTTGTTTTTTGTTTTAGAATGTCAGAAATGTTTATTTCTAAATTTTGTGTAGTTATATTGGTTTACCTGTGAAAAATAAAACAAGTGAGAGGGGATATTATTTGGTTTTTATTAAGTTGCCTGTATAATTCTGCACAGTAATAGTTACCTGCACAAACAGATATCCTCCAAGATCGCCTAATCTAAAAAATACCTACTCCAACTTCCAAAAATAATAAGCTTTGATATTTTGATATTTATGAGTCTTTTGGGTTGATTGAAACATAGTTGTTCAAAAATAAAAAATAATCCTCTCAAATACAACTTGCTTAATAATTCTGCACACAGTGTAGCTTTGATGCCTTCAGTGTGAATGTACAATTTTCATAGTCATGAAAATACAGAAAAATCTTTTAAATGAGAAGGTGTGTCCAAACTTTGGTCTGTACTGTACATTTATATATATATTTGAAGAATATTTGGTTTTAAAAACGATGTGATACAGTTGTGTTTATAATGCGATTTTAACATAAGCTTTTACATACAGAGAACTGCTGTACGTAAAAGCTCATGTTAAAATCGCATTGCATACAGCATACAGATACTAGATGTGAGGAAATCGCATCATGGCATTGCAAAACGGATTACATACGGATTACCATACGGAGAACATTGGTGCGATTCTCGGCCGTCAAATTGGACCTATTTTTAATACGTTGAGTGTGACTCCGGCCTAATTCCCATTAAACTCATTACTTTAAATGAGCATTAGAAATTGCTGTGCTCGAGTAACGAGCATTCAAGCATTTCAGTGCTTGTTCATCTCTAATGGAAACTTTCAGCTTCTCAAAACCTGCAAAAAGTAAAAGTGAATAAAAATGCCATCTGCAACCCATATTGAAAATTGTCAGTTGCATTGTAAAAAAATAGTTAACAATCAGCTTTATTAATGAAAATATCAAAATGTTATGACTTTTTTCATTCAATGCAGTGACACTAAGGGAAATATTTTTTTTAGAAAGGTGGATTCATTGTGTAGAAGTAGAGAGCAAAAAAGTTAGAATTTATGTTGTTTTTTTACCCCTTTAAAAAATAAAAACAAATTAGCAATGCATTAGAGTGCCTTTAATATGCAAATTGCCTATTCAAACAAAGAGGACTTGTACTCTATAGCGCCACCTATTGGAAGTAGCGATCCTACAATCACAATCAACCTTTAACGAGTCTTGTAATATGACTTAGGAAAAAGCCAAATCAGAATCTCCATTTGCAGACACGGTGTTTCGGACTGTTGGTCCTCGTCAGTGCAAAGTAGGAGAGATCTGATTTGGCTAGATGAGAGGCTCTGGACTGGGGTCGGGGGTAAGGTTACTCCTTGTGGAGAGTGACATACCAGCTCTGGCGTGTCGAGGTAAGGAGGCTTATCGCCGTCAATGCTCCTGGGAAATTTTCAATAGCATAATTGCCTCTTCAAACAAAGAGGACTTGTACTCTATAGCGCCACCTACTGGAAGTAGCGATCCTACAAGTCACAATCAACCCTTTAACAAGTCTTGTAATATGACTTAGGATAAAGCCAAATCAGAATCTCCTTTGCAGACACGGTGTTTCGGACTGTTGGTCCTCGTCAGTGCAAAGTAGGAGAGATCTGATTTGGCTACATGAGAGGCTCTGGACTGGGGTCTGGGGGTAAGGTTGCTCCTTGTGGAGAGTGACATACCAGCTATGGCGTGTCGAGGAAGGAGGCTTATTCGCCGTGCAATGCTCCTCTGGGAAATTTTAATATGCAAATTGCCTCTTCAAACAAAGAGGACTTGTACTCTATACGCCACCTATTGGAAGTAGCGATCCTACAAGTCACAATCAACCTTTAACGAGTCTTGTAATATGACAGGATAAAAGCCAAATCAGAATCTCCATTTGCAGACACGGTGTTTCGGACTGTTGGTCCTCGTCAGTGCAAAGTAGGAGAGATCTGATTTGGCTAGATGAGAGCTCTGGACTGGGGTCTGGGGGGTAAGGTTACTCCTTGTGGAGAGTGACATACCAGCTCTGGCGTGTCGAGGTAAGGAGGCTTATTCGCCGTGCAATGCTCCTCTGGGAAATTTTAATATGCAAATTGCCTCTTCAAACAAAGAGGACTTATTACTCTATAGGCACCCCCTATTGGAAGTAGCAATCCACAAGTCACAATCAACCCTTTAACGAGTCTTGTAATATGACTTGGATAAAAGCCAAATCAGAATCTCCATTTGCAGACCGGTTGTTTCGGGACTGTTGGTCCTCGTCAGTGCAAAGTAGGAAATATCTGATTTGCTAGAGAGAGGCTCTGGACTGGGTCTGGGGGTAAGGTAACTCTTGTGGAGAGTGACATACCAGCTCTGGCGTTTTCGAGGTAAGGAGGCTTATTCGCCGTGCAATGCTCTCTGGGAAATTTTAATATGCAAATTGCCTCTTCAAACAAAGAGGACTTGTACTCTATAGCGCCACCTATTGGAAGTAGCTATCCTACAAGTCACAATCAACCCTTTAACGAGTCTTGTAATATGACTTAGGATAAAAGCCAATCAGAATCTCCATTTGCAGACACGGTGTTTCGGACTGTTGGTCCTCGTCAGTGCAAAGTAGAGAGAGATCTGATTTGGCTAGATGAGAGGCTCTGGACTGGGTCTGGGGGTAAGGTTACTCCTTGTGGAGAGTGACATACCAGCTCTGGCGTGTCGAGGTAAGGAGGCTTATTCGCCGTGCAATGCTCCTCTGGGAAATTTTAATATGCAAATTGCCTCTTCAAACAAAGAGGACTTGTACTCTATAGCGCCACCTATTGGAAGTAGCGATCCTACAAGTCACAATCAACCCTTTAACGAGTCTTGTATATGACTTAGGATAAAAGCCAAATCAGAATCTCATTTGCAGACACGGTGTTTCGGACTGTTGGTCCTTGTCAGTGCAAATAGGAGAGGATCTGATTTGGCTAGATGAGAGGCTCTGGACAGGGGGTAAGGTTACTCCTTGTAGAGAGTGACATACCAGCTATGGCGTGTCGAGGTAAGGAGGCTTTT